>JABMCL010001551.1:875000-900000 GCA_018857735.1 Alviniconcha marisindica | reverse complement strand
CAAGATTTCACAGACAGTGAGACAAACAGCTAAAAAAAAAATTATAGCCATGCCTTCAGCCTCAGCAGATGGCGAGCCAAGCGAGTGCCGGGGACTCCTAGCTGACAACGGCAGTGCCGGCATCGCAGGAGTCCCTCCGCCGTCATGAATTATGGATCAGAGGCAGAGCGGTCGTCCACGGGCTCTGCTGGAGTAGCTCCCGTTGCCTGGAAACCGCGGTGCCAGCCAAGAGGCTCTCCCGCAAAGACAAGCAGACAGGCAGTGGACAAAATCTATCGCTACCCCCTTGCTATCGCTTGCGTGCGATTAGGTGCAGTTACTCAGCCTTCAAACCTCTTCCAGCGCAAGATTAATGGCCTATCGATGACGGAAAGCAGCAAATGGGCCTGGTGTTGGCAGAGCAGAGTCTGCAGTCTGACAATGCCCTGTCAGTCTATCAATAGTACACAGGCTGGAAGGGGGGGGGGTAGTCACAGGTCTGACAATGCCCTGTCAGTCTATCAATAGTACACAGGCTGGAGGGTGGGGAGGGAGGGGGGGTAGTCACAGGTCTGACAATGCCCTGTTGGTCTATCAATAGTACACAGGCTGGAGGGGAGGGGAGGGGGGTAGTCACAGGTCTGACAATGCCCTGTCGGTCTATCAACACTGAGGGGGGGGGGGGTAGTCACAGGTCTGACAATGCCACGTCAGTCTATCAATAGCACACAGGCTGGAGGGGGGGGGGGGAGTCACAGGTCTGACAATGCCCGGTTAGTCTATCAAGAGCACACAGGCTGGAGGGTGGGGGGTGTCACAGATCTGACAATGCCCTGTTAGTCTATCAATAGCACACAGGCTGGAGGGTGGGGGTGGGGGTAGTCACAGGTCTGACAATGCCCTGTTAGTCTATCAATAGCACACAGGCTGGAGAAGAGGGGTGAGGGGTGGGGGGGGGGTAGTCACAGGTCTGACAATGCCCTGTTGGTCTATCAATAGTACACAGACTGGAGGGGAAGGGAGGGGGGTAGTCACAGGTCTGACAATGCCCTGTCAGTCTATCAACAGCACACAGGCTGGAGAAGGGGGGGGGTGGAGGGGAGGGGAGTAGTCACAGGTCTGACAATACATCTGTTCGGTCGACTGGTTCTTCATAATTATTTAACGCCCAGTCAACCGCAAAGGGTCACATCGGGGTGAAACACACACCAAATCACAAGCAGAAACAAAAGAAAAAGACACTGACAGACTGACAGACAGACAGACAGACAGAAAGAAAGAAAGAAAAGCACTGGCTCTCAGTTCTAGTCGCAAACACAGCCAATACAAAACGGTCACTGATAAGCATGTACCAATAATTTACACTTCAGTTATCTACAACTGATCACAAACAGTTCAAACAAGTTCTTGAGAACGTACTCAAGAATGTCAATGCATGAATATTAGAAGGTCAAAACACAACCAATACAATTTCCACTCCGCGGGGTCCCAGTGAGGGAAACAGCCAGCATCAGTTTGGCGAAAACGAGCAAGGTGACCTACTTTATTCTGCGGTCCGACAGGGGAACCGGCGTAAGCCACTGCAGATGCGGCAACAAATAAGTGTGGAGACGATTTGAAGGACAATAAATGAAGCAGTGAATGGACCGGAAAGGTATTGGAAAGAACAAAAAAAACTTTTGTCTCAACAATGTTTCTGCATCGATAAGGTATACGCTGCGGCCGGGGAGGAAAGCAGTCACGTGATCTGACAACGCCATCTGTATCAGCCGAAGGGCACATCTAATTTCGAAATAGAAATTTCAATACAAGTCCAAATTTATTTAATGAATTCTTAATTGATTAATTAAATAGTTTATTTAATGAATTCTTAATTGATTAATTAAATAGAGTATTCAAACATCGCAAAATTTTGTCCAGAGAGACTGTTCCAAGCGTACACACGCACACACATACAAACAGGCACCCGCACACACGAACATATAATACTGACTATACACCACTTACTTTACAGCCAACAACAAACAGGGACTAGAGGCGGGGAAGATACTAGCGCAGGGCGAAAAACGTGGCAGAAATTTAGCGACCAGTGAAACGCAACGGTCACTTAGATATTTAAAAATACGATTTAAACATCCTGTCAACCACACAGCGCCCCACTGACAGGACGAGCAAACACTGACCGACATTAGCCAACACCCATTGAAATAAATCTCCTTTCGGCTTTGAGCCACGACCAAGCCAAACCATGCGAAATACAGCAACTCGGGCTAGAAACGGCACATTCCCTGATCAAGCTGCAGGAAACCGATAAGCCTAAGCCCAAGCCATCCGAGCCATCAGCCACCATTCCGTGACCCGTCGTTGGGAAATGGAACGATAATGAACAGTGGTACAAAATAATAAAGGTAACTGTAGACTGATATGTATCATTTGGATTCAAAGCACAAACCAAAACAAAAAACACCGTAAAATAACGCAGTCCTCTGATATCCCTACCTGTTGCAAGGCTACAGTTATAATCAAAGCAAAACTGATCAAATAATAATAATGGAAATTTGTAAAGCGCCCACCCTGCGGCTCAACGCGCTGAACAAGCATTGTGTAACAGATATAATGTACATCGAGATGGAAATTGTTATCAGCAATTTAAAAAAATCACGTGTTTCATAGAACTGAATCGTAAGGCTCGGTTTTTGTTTGTTTGTTTGTTTGTTTGTTTTTTGACTGCATCATCATCACCGCTCTCATCTTTACTGACATTAGTTACATTACTGACTCGAGTTAGTAGAAACGGCTGCTCCTTTGTGGAATCCTGCCAGCCACTGAAGCAGAGCCACTTTTACGACAGCAGCCAATTCCAGCCTGCATAATGAAGAAAGAGGATGTGCTCTTACGTCAGTGTACGACCCACACTGAGCTCTGCCAAAAGACAGGCACTGCACTGAACAGCGGCAGGGCGGTGCGATTAATAGTGGGTGAGGGAAGGGAAATAACCACGTTGCCGGTCACTGTGGGAAGCGTTTCCCTCCCTTACACGCTCTTCACAGCTCCATCATCCAGCCCTCCGTCTCTCTCGATCACTCTGAATCTAGCTCTCACACACCAGGCTGGGATATTACAAACAAACTGCGATTTGCTTCTTTTCTGAATTAAAATTGCGGTATGTTGTCAAGCCCGTGACCCGTCCTTAATAAGCCTTTTGGTTTCTGTGGATGTTAAGCACCATGCCACTTACTAAATAAGCCCGTAATAGTCCCAAAAAATAAAATAATAAAAATTATGCTTCAATCTGTGTAACGGTAGTTAGTGTAGTAACTGATGTGCAATGTATAAAACATTTGAGAATGTAGTTAGTGATTGGATTTTAACGTCTACCGCACAGGGAGATCAAACTCTGTCGTAAGCAAACGCATATTTTAAAACTCTTCTCGCATAATTATGTAAACACGGCTTTCCCTTTGGCAGTCAAATCCACAAAATGAGTCCCCACACAAGTATAAGACAAAACAGACATACACAAACATCAGCGACAAATTTTCGAAGGTTACATTAAGCTAGGACATGCTGGTAGCGTCGACACGTTCCTTCGAATTTATCGATAACACTAAAGAAAAGTATGACGAAGAAAGGGGAAAAGAAGAAGAAGAAAAAAGGAATGGACAGAAACAAAACAGAAAATCTTTTAAACATTATTTTAACGCCTAATGGCTAATACCAGTGCCATATGGCAGCAAGCTGTACGTATCACCTACCACCTATCATCTCTTAGCTGCCATAGCTCAGCAGCTGTGTGAGAGTCGAGGTGGCCGTCCTGGGCTGTCCGTCCTAACGAGCCTTCTGGTTTCCGTGGACGTAAAGAATTATTGAACCGTGCTTCGGCATTGGTCACAACTTGTCCCTAACATGTCAACTGACATCTGAGGACATTAAGCATCAATTCATCATCATCATCTCTTCTCTGCTGAACAAGAGCCATACAAAACAGAGATCAACAAGAGAACAAAAAGATGTGGAGAGGCAAGATCTTCGTGTTTTTTTTTACAAAAGCTGGTTAACTGAAAAACAAATACAGCCCTCTTGCCATTCTCAGAAAAGCCACATACATTTTTAAAAGGACATCTGTCTTGCACTGTGCCATAAAACACAGATAAGTACTAAATATATAGTAAGCGAACACAATTCTCTCTCTCTCTCTCTCTCTCTCTCTCTCTCTCTCTCTCTCTCTCTCTCTCTCTCTCTCTCACACACACACACACACACACACACACACACACACACACACACATACACACACACACACACACACACACACACACACGCACACGCACGCGTGCACACACACGCACACACAAGCATACATACACACACCGCACGCGTTCACTCGAACACATACCTCGCTTTCCCAACTTCAAATATATATAATGTATACTTTTATGTGCTATTTCTCCAAACTGGAGCACATAGCCCATCACAAAGTATGACGAACCAAAGCACAATTAAAACACACACACACTGACACCACCACCACCACCACCACCACCACACACCACACACACACACACACACACACACACACACACACACACACACACAACCACACACAGTCAATAGGATAGCTTGAAGATTATTATTCGCTTATTGGCTGAGTCAGAACGAAGTCACGTGAGTATTAGCGCAGGACTTCTCCCTTCCTCTCAATATACTCATAATCATCATAATTCAGCTGAAACTTCCTTTACGTAAGTCTAATTATTTAATTAATGGTAATAGCGAAAATCCTAATGGGCGCAACTTTGCAAACAACACCATAACTGCGTGCAAAATGAGAGTGAACAACTTTGTAAACAACATCATAACAGCGTGCAAAATGAGAGTGAACGACTTTGTAAACAACATCATAACTGCGTGCAAAATGAGGTGAACAGTCTCATAAACGCGGACCGCTGAGACCACCACACGATCAATTTGTATTAAACCGTAATATTACCTGCGGGTATACTAGTACTCTCACTAAAATCACACCGAAAAACGAAAGTGAAAAAATACATAAACTGCCCGCCTTCCCTTCCTGGCACACAGCTGGTGTTTGTTTCTTCATGCATGCCATTGACAGATTCAGCTTGTCGCACGCACTACTCTGTTTCGGTGTTCAATTGCTTTTTAATTACCTTCATTGGCGCAGAGACAGAGAGAGGTGGGAGACAGAGCGAGAGCGAGAGAGAGAGAGAGAGAGAGAGAGAGAGAGAGAGAGAGAGAGAGAGAGAGACAGAGAGAGAGACAGAGCGAGAGGGAGAGGGAGAGAGAGAGAGCGAGAGCGTTTAAGTATTGAAGGGAGAGAACCGGGAAGGCAGGCTGCCCGGTGTTGTAGGTGAAGCTGTGGTTACGTCCACATGGTCCTTCTCTCTCTCTCTCTCTCTCTCTCTCTCTCTCTCTCTCTCTCTCTCTCTCTCTCTCTCTCTCTCTCTCGTGAGTATGTAACAGCCTTTCACTATGATTATCAGTATATAACAGCCTGTCACTATGGCTATCAGTATGTAACAGCCTGTCACTATGGCTATCAGTATGTAACAGCCTGTCACTATGGCTATCAGTATGTAACAGCCTGTCACTATGGCTATCAGTATGTAACAGCCTGTCACTATGACTATCAGCGCAGATGCTACACTAGCGGAAAGCCACGTGAAGGGACGACGATATATATGGTACGAGATGAGTACGTTGCTGCGTTTGTAAGTTATGTGTGTGTGCGCGTGTGTGTGGATGACCCACCGCCCCACGGTACATACTATGATTATGCATATAAACACGAAAAACAACAAACTAATCACAGTTAATGTGCTTGAGCTAGGTACTTAAAAGACAGTGTGCTTGATTTACTGCTAGAACTTAAATGCTGCGCAGCTTAAAGGCTTTGTACCCTTCATGAAGGGTAATGGCTAAATGAATAAATCTTTACTCTCTCTCTCTCTCTCTCTCTCTCTCTCTCTCTCTCTCTCTCTCTCTCTCTCTCTCTCTCTCTCTCTCTGTGGCATTGCAGGTGATGCCATGGTTACATCCACCTCCCTCTCTCTCTCTCTCTCTCTCTCTCTCTCTCTCTCTCTCTCTCTCTCTCTCTCTGTGGCATTGCAGGTGAAGTCGTGGTTACATCCACATTTCTCTCTCTCTCTCTCTCTCTCTCTCTCTCTCTCTCTCTCTCTCTCTCTCTCTCTCTCTCTCTCTCTCTCCCCGTGCGGTGATGAAGGTAATAATCACCCAGTGAATGCCAAACAGCCACAGCCACAGGCTGAATCTGTCAATGACACGCACGTGAAACAGAAGAAAGAACATGACGCGAGCATTGCTTCTCCTTAACGGGGACAGCTAGGCACGTGATGCATTGCGTGCGGACACACTGTGAGGGACACAGATTTGTACACAGATGGATGTGTATCATGCTTTGCCTGCTGCTGCCAGGAGCTCTCTATTGCTCATCAGAGCTGCCTCCCCAAGCCATTAAGCATCACTTTCCCCACAATTTGTTTCAAATGTAAAGTGGCGTGTGTCTCTCACGACTAAAATATGACTGTTCAGGTTAATTTCTCGTGATGCTGCTGTTGCTGCACCGTTCCCTAACTGAACACACTGGGGTTACCCGGTGTGTGTGTGGGAGGAGGGAGGGGGGGAGGGGGGGGGAGACAGGGAGAGACAGAGACAGAAACAGATCTTATACAAAATGTATCAACACAGAATCTCACACGCAAGTCATTCAAACAAACAGCATGCGAGTCTTTTAAATACAACACCATCAAACATTCCTTAAAAGAACGAATACCATGTAATGTAAAATGATATTTATGAACATTCATCTTTATAAAAATAGTCTCAGAGACAAAACAATGGTTTACGGACCCCATGAAATTCCGGGCGCCCCAGTGATTTGTAAAATTTCTGACTGAACCAGTAACCACATGAAATCTCTAAAATCTTGAGCTGTTTACTAGGTATTGTCCGGAAAAAGTCCGGCCACACGAACGCCCGGATGCAGTGACTTCAATTCGCCCGCCCCCTCAAAAAAACAACAACTTTGTTACGGCAGATATAACTATAGCCTGACCAACTCCAGTTTTAAAGAAGCAAACTATGAATACCTCCAAACCCGCTGGACGGACAGACAGATCAGAGGGACGAAACAGACAGAAGGATGAATGGACAGACAGATCACAGGAAAAAGATAGACAGATGGATGAATGGACAGACAAAGATCAATGAACACACACACACACACACACACACACACACACACACACACACACACACACACACACACACACACACACAGGGTATTTAAAAAATGCATAGACAGGTGATGAAAAATACATTGTCGCGTGAACCCCCCCCCCCCCCCCAGCCCCCACCCCACCCCCCACTCAGATTAAAAAAATAGCCTAAATTCATAGATACCGTGCAACATGTCTGCTTTCCAGGCGCACGTGCATTTCCCACTTCAGAACCGATGTCCATTCCTACACTGTCCCCAACTGTACTGTTTTCAACGTCCATTAGGCCTACTGTTCCCAAAGCAACTGGTGCTGAGAAACAGCGACTGCGACCAGACCTGTTGATCTGATTTTAAAAGTGAACTGGGAAGGCCTTGCGACACGGGTAAATCAAGGCCTTATTAAGCCTGCTGACGGATTGAGGTCGACAACTGCCAGGGCTGCCTCGTTTCTCGGGAATTCGCCCCCTCTGACTTTCTGCTTTCTCTATTCTTGAAGCAGACCGACGGCCTACGTAAAACAGAAACTGCATTACAGAACAACGCACGCGCGCGCGCGCACACACACACACACACACACACACACACACACACACACACACACACACACACACCACGCAACACCACACAAAACGCACGCCCACCACGCACCCACACACCAGTCACACGCACGCACGCACCCACCCACCCACGCACCACCCACCACGCACACACACACCCACGCACACACACAGAGCACGCAACCACCCCCCCACCACCACACCCACACCCACACACCACCACACACAAACACGCAGCACTCACCACACACAACACCACACACACACACATCACACACACACACAACCATCACACAGAGCAACGTACTCATCTCGTACCATACCGTCGTCCCTTCACGTTGCCTTCAGCTAGTGTAGCATCTGCGCTGATAGCCATAGTGACAGGCTGTTACATACTCATAGCCATAGTGACAGGCTGTTACATACTGATAGTCATAGTGACAGGCTGTTATATACTGATAGCCAAAGTGACAGGCTGTTATATACTGATAGCCATAGTGACAGGCTGTTACATACTGATAGCCATAGTGACAGGCTATTATATACTGATAGTCATAGTGACAGGCTGCTATATATTGATAGCCATAGTGACAGGCTGCTATATTTTGATAGCCATAGTGACAGGCTGTTATATATTGATAGCCATAGTGACAGGCTGTTATAGATTGATAGCCATAGTGACATGCTGCTATATATTGATAGTCATAGTGACAGGCTGTTATATACTGATAGCCATAGTGACAGGCTGTTATATATTGATAGCCATAGTGACAGGCTGGTATATATTGATAGTCTTAGTGACAGGCTGTTATATATTGATAGTCATAGTGACAGGCTGAGCGTCATCCGAAGGCAGCTCACGGAACACCGGCACACCGAGGGTGATTTTGACGGTTCACGTCCAAGTCTACAGCCCTGGTAATTAATGTAGTGATAGGCTGTTATATACCCGAAGGAAGCTCACCAAATATCGATACATCAAGACCGATTTTGACAGTTCACGTCCATGTCTACAGTGCTGGTAATTAATATAGTGATAGGCTGTTATATACCCGAAGGAAGCTCACCAAACATCACACACCGCGACTGATTTTGACAGTTCATGTCCAAGTCTACAGAGCTGGTAATAGCAGCGATAGGCTAGCTGTTACCTTCCGGAGTGTAATCCGAAGGAAGCTCACCAAACCCCAGCATCCCGATTCTGACAGTCAACGCCCATGTCTATAGCGTTGGTACTATCTGGAGGAAACACCGGTAATCCAACCGAACGTAAAACTCTACTTCACTGTTTATGTCACACATTACGTGAATGGGTTTGAACAGGAGTTGGAAAAATGAGGTTGAATGAACCCGGACGGCATACATTAGAAAGTATACATGGCTACATTTTGATTTCCTCCAAACGTCAAGAGCGAACTTCTGACAGCTCTGGGTTGTGAGCAGAGGCGGGACCTCAGTTTCTGCGTCTGCGGATTCCCATCGCGACAGACAAACCAAGAGGTAGTCAAGTCAATATACTTTAATAACCATCCCTCATAGGGCAGTTCAACTAACTACTAAAGGCTCGTTAATTTTATAGAGAGAGAGAGAGAGAGAGAGAGAGAGAGAGAGAGAGAGAGAGAGAGAGAGAGAGAGAGAGAGAGAATATATATAAAAAGAACATCAAAGCAACGTCGAAAGCATTTAAATTGGTCATGTATCATTCCACATGTCAATCCTCCCATCCCATATTCCTCATTCCTAGTTTGATTCAATCACTGTATCATTCCACCCACCCTCCTATCCCTAATTTCATTCAATCATAGTATCATTCCACGTGTCCATTCTCCCATCCCATATTCCTCAACCCCGTTTCTCACAGACCTAGTTTGATTCAGCCGCTGGACGGACTAAAGAAAGAGCACGGGCGACCAACAAGTCTGGATGATAACAAATTCGTGGCCTTACACGTCCTGTTTTTCAAGTTTCACTTTGTCATGTCAGGGCGAAAACTGACGGCAGGCGACGTGAGTGGCACAGACCTCTGACCTTTAATTACCAATCGATGAGATACCCCAGTCCAATGAGCCGCGTCCACTCAACGCGGGTGGTCACCAAGGAGCTTTCGGGTAACAATGCTGACCAACACGCGCTGGTTGGCTTCAGGTCAGTGTAAACACGTCGAGCTGGCTGCTTTCAATCAGCGTCAACACGAGCTGTTTGCTTTTAAGTCAAGTAACGTCCTGTACGGGTGTGGGTTATTGGAGGGGTTATTGTTTTTCTAACCGGGACCGAATTTCCAGTAGGTGCAAAATGAGGGCTGGTGTGTGTCGGGGGAGGGGTGCGCGGGGTTTGGGGGGGTGGGAGGGGGGGCTAGGAGGGGCTTGCTTTAACCAAAACGTGGTCCTGGAAAAAAGAAAAAAGAACATTTCTCTCTCTCTCTCTCTCTCTCTCTCTCTCTCTCTCTCTCTCTCCTCTCTCTCTCTCTGTCTGTCTGTCTGTCTGTCTCTCTGTCTCTCTCTCTGTCTCTCTCTCTCTCTCTCTCTCTCTCTCTCTCTCTCTCTCTCTCTCTCTCTCTCTCTCTCTCTCAAATAGTTTTACCGACGTACTTATTTCAACACACTTAAATGCGCAACTGGATGGCCGATGAATGTGTTCAAAATGAAGATGCAAAGCAGGGCTTAACCCGCGCAACAGGTTCCTCTAATAACCATGCATTCTGTGATCAATGGTTTGTGTAAATATCCGATCTGACAACGATTAGGCATATTGATCCACAGCCCGGCAGCTGGAGGAGAAAAAAAACTGAGGGCTTGTGTTTAGCGCACATTCAGGCCAAAACAGAAGCACACACACACACACACACACACACACACACACACACACACACACACACACACACACACACACACACACACACACACACACAAACACACGCACGCAAGCACACACGCACGCACACGCATGCACACGCACACACACACACACACGCACACACACACACACGCCCGCACGCACACCCACACACACACACGCACACACGCACGAACGCATGCACACAAAGGTGAATCTAAATGGTTTACGATCGCAGTCTCCCGGTTATGGTAATAGAAAAACAGGGACACGCATAAAAACATTTGCTGAAAGTCAGGAGATAAAACAGGCTTTGATGGAAGGCTTAAAGGACTAAGTGTAGGCAGCAGCTGATCTGATTCTAGGTTCAGGGACCTTAGTATAAACAAGAACGTTGTCCAAAAGAGCTGGTGCGGAAAAGATGGAATTCTAAAACGGCATGTGTCAAAAAAAGAACAAAACTGTCGAGGTGACCAGAGTTGAAGAACATCCGAAATATACTTAGGGTTGAGGTGTAATAGAGGAGCAATTTTGAAATCAGTCATTTTTTTCATTTCGGTGCCAGTGTAGGGTATGAAGAAGAGGTCTGACATGGCTGAATTTGGAAGATAATAACAAAACCCGAGATAACAATAAAACACGGGACATGACGAGAGACAGAGACAGACAAGTTTCTATCTATCGAACTCACCAATCACGCTCACGCTCAGAGCACAAACAGGATGATTACAGTAACAAAATCTCAGGTATCTAGGATCAAAGCAGAAAGCTCCACTGACCGTGCTCATAGTTTCTGTCTGGATCAGTTGGCCACAAACAGTGCGTTACGCACCGGATCGGCCACGGCTAGAAACGGACACCAGGGACGATGGGCCAGTGTCACAATTTCTCCAGAGAGCTGGACGCCACAGAAGGACCAGTAGACACAACCTTGTCAGAGCTGGACGCAAGACAAGGACCAGGTGACACAACTCTGTCAGAGCTGGACCAGGGGCCACAACGTTGTTGGTGCTGGAATTTAAATACGGACCAGGTGACACAACGTTGTGAGGGATGGACCAACGCACACGACGTTGCCAAAGATGGACCAGAGCGCACAACGATGTCAGAGATGAACGAGGGCACACAACGTTGTTAGAGATGAACGAGGGCACACAACGTTGTTAGAGATGAACGAGGGCACCCATCGTTGTCACAGATGGACGAGGGTACACAACGTCGTCAGAGATGGATGAGGGTATACGCAACGTTGTCAGAAATAAACGAGGGAACACAACGTTGTCAGAGAAGGACGAGGGCACACAACGTTGTCAGAGATGAACGAGGGTACACAACGTCGTCAAAGATGGATGAGGGTATACGCAACGTTGTCAGAGAAGGCCGAGGGCACACAACGTTGTCAATGATGAACGAGGGCACACAACGTTGTCAGAAATGAACGAGGGAACACAACGTTGTCAGAAATGAAGGAGGGAACACAACGTTGTCAGGGATGAACGAGGGCAAACAACCTTGTCGGAGAAGGACGAGGGCACACAACGTTGACACAGATTGACGACGGTACACAACGTTTTCAGAGCCGGACGTCCGAGATGAACCAGGAAACGTAAGACGTTGTTATCCAACTGTTGAACAGCACCACACCGGGAACAGTCAAGTAATGAAACCTCGAAGGAAGACCTCCAAGGGTGTTCACTCGGGAGAGCCGCAGTAATCAAGCGGCAGAGTGTCAAAGGGAGACGCTGCGGTTGGGTTTGGGTGCACACATTAAACATTCAGTGCCGTCACATCGCGCACGCACCAGTCGTCTGTCAAGGTGTAGTTGCAGCTCTGTAGTGTTACAATAAAGATGCAGTGCATACTCGAACAAAGCTGGTCCTTGCGCTGTAGTCTGGCTCGGGTTCAAGCGTCAGAAATGTGCAGCGAACACAGGAAACACAACAGTAACTGGACACTGTGTAACTGGACACCGTGTAACTGGACACCCCAAAACATTACCAGATACCACATTGACCAACGCACTGTAGATGCAGTGCAGTAATATTTAAAGAGCAGTTCAGACAGCTAGTGTGGTGCAGACATATCTACGGCGTAGCACCAGCACCCCTTTGGCGTAGTACAGGCGCACTTATGGCGTAGTACAGGCGCACCTATGGCACAGTGCAGGTACACAGCTGAGACGCATCACACGTAAAGTGGATAATGGTGACTCAACCGGGATGTCAACACCAACACTACATCAGACTGACTCTCGGCAAATCGATCGAGATATTCACGCCAACAATGCATCGGGTGGTTCGGTCGGTATGTTAACACCAGCACTTCATCAGGTGGGTACCTAGTAAATTGATCGAGATGCTGACACCACACTGCATCAGGTGGTCAATCGGTGGTTGAAATGCCAAAACAAACAATGCATCGGGTGGTTCCGTCGAGATGTTATTACCTGCAATCCATCAAAGGGGTAATCCGATCAATATGCAAACACCAGCACGGCATTGGGTGGACACTTGGTAACTCGATCGAGGTAACTCGATCACCAGTAAAATGTCGGGTGCGTGCTCAAAATTCCGATCAATATACTAACACCTACAATGCATCAGGTAGTTCCATCGAGATGATAACACCAAAAAGACAACAGGTGATTCGACTGAGATATAAAACAAACAATGTATCAGGTGGTTCAATCGAATTGTTAACACCAACTCTGCATCAAATGGGTCGATCGAGATGGTAACACCAACACTGCACAAGTTAGTTCGGTCGAGATGTTAACACCAACACTGCATAAGGTGGTTCGGTCGAGATGTTAACACCAACAATGCATAAGGTGGTTCGGTCGAGATGTTAACACCAACACTGCATAAGGTGGTTCGGTCGAGATGTTAACACCAACGATGCATAAGGTGGTTCGGTCGAGATGTTAACACCAACACTGCATAAGGTGGTTCGGTCGAGATGTTAATACCAACACTGCATAAGGTGGTTCGGTCGAGATGTTAACACCAACACTGCATAAGGTGGTTCGGTCGAGATGTTAATACCAACACTGCATAAGGTGGTTCGGTCGAGATGTTAATACCAACACTGCATAAGGTGGTTCGGTCGAGATGTTAACACCAACAATGCATAAGGTGGTTCAATCGCGATGTTAACACCAACAACGTTTCAGGTGGTTCAACCAAGACTGATTGACATTAACACCAACGCTGCAGTACCACTGCAAAGATGCGGCACCAGCCAGTCTCGAAAATCATCCAGGAGATGCAGCAAAAGGCATTGTGTGCGCGTCCACCAGGTGGAAGCGGATCGAGCGACACGGCGGCAACGGACGTGGTCAGGAAGCTGGCTGGTGGTCAGTCATCAGTCACGGTCGTTGTCAAATCACAGCTCCCTCGCGCTCACACTACAACTCTCGTCAAGTCCCGCGATTACCCCACCGTCACCGTCACCGTCACCGCACGCGCACTAGCACTCACACAAACACGCGCTTGCTGCACGTGCTGGGCGAACAAACAGTGAACGCAACAACGGTGTCAACATGGGGGTGGAGGCTCGCACACACAGCTACCAGTCACCTCCACTACCACCTCCTTCCGATCCCCCCCCCTCCCCACGCCCACCCCCTGCCCCCCGCACACACGCAAACAGTGTCACACGTAGGATCGGCAACGGCGCTGTGGAAGCAACAGTTGTCGCAACAACAAGTGGCGCTAACACTGCTAACACCAGGGAGCTTAATTGTTACGTCTGAGTCGTCTCTTTTTTAATGCGGCCACGACAAACTCTCGGCGAAAGAGAGCTCTATATAATCAGAACTATCACAACTGATGAATGTTCAAACTATGCTCGTCAGAGACCAGATATTATTACGCGGCAAAAGGAGACAAGACAGAAGAACTGAAGAAGAACAGAAGAAGATAGTGGAACTGAACGACTGTGTTAACCTCGTCGTGACCATCACAGCTGAGAACACGAGAGGAGGTCAGATTGGTCTCGATGACCAACATATTTTCCTGCCAGACCAAACTAATGCCGTAATGGTGATCCACTGTGCTGGTTTACCGCCGCTACACGACGTCTTGCCATGGCGACCGATAATTCAGGTTACCGCACTGTGTCTAATTATAGCCCTGTCCATTAAGACGTGGGTAAAGAAATACAAACGTAGTGTACGTACAAAAATCTGAACCAGAATGACCGCCAGCGTTCTAGTGTCAAAATAAATAAGCGTTCGTTTGAACCTTTTCGGGTTTGGATCTTGTGGTGTACGTACACACTTGTAAATAAACAAGATGAGCATGTTGTTCTCGTCACAACAATACAGAATTGCTCGAACGATTTACAGATGACAACATTGTAGAAGATCTGCGCAAAAACAACAACAACAAAAACACTGAGGACAATCTGGTCAGTTAGTTATTGGATTTTAACGTCCCATCAAATGCACAGTCGGGTTTGGTCAGGGGGAATCATACATTCAAAATTCTTATACACCAGTTCAAAATATAATAATACATTAAATCACAAGAAAGAAAAAAAGCTGGATCATAGCTATGGACACAACACAGTCAACAGCAATCAATAAAAATTATTTAAAATATAGCACCAAAAAAAATACAATCATTGCAAGACTCTTAAAAGAACTGGGGTGGATTCAGCTGGTACTGACTACAAATGAGAGAAGTATCACATTTCCACGCAGGAACCCCAAACAACATGCGCTGTGTGGACTCAACTGTGGCGAGACCGTTTGTGTAATCACAAACACACGTCAGACTCACCGTAACAACAAACAATCTCGCATCTATATTCCGCGGGAACTCAACAAGGGAACCTACATCAATCGGTTTTGACGACGGGAAGGCCAGGGTGTCCTATTTTATTTTGCGAAAATTCACTCGGTTAATTGGGTGAGAATCTG
Source organism: Alviniconcha marisindica (assembly GCA_018857735.1). Taxonomy (NCBI): domain Eukaryota; kingdom Metazoa; phylum Mollusca; class Gastropoda; family Provannidae; genus Alviniconcha; species Alviniconcha marisindica. The sequence goes on along the minus strand of JABMCL010001551.1, from coordinate 884,447 downwards.
GACAAAAATGAAGGTGAATGGACAGGAAGGGTAGCAATTATGCGTAGAGCAAGGAAACAACTCCTGGTAGTTTATTAAGCATGTAGGGCTATAATCTGACCTACTCCGGGATTTAAAAGAATATTTTAAAAAGTTTTTGTCGGCTCTGGATCTTAGGGCACTTTAATTTCTGTATCCATAGTACCCCCACTTCGAGTGGTCAGTCTTGTAGAAGACTTGCGCAAAAATGATCATCGGTAACAACGTTGCGGAAGAAATGAACTAAAAAGATCACCAACGACCAAATTGCGCTTAAAAAGATCACAATGTTGTATAATAACTGCGCTACACAGATCACTCGTGACAACGTTTTCTTGCAAACGATTTCCGCTAAAGTGATCACTCATCACAACATTGTACTTTTGTAAGAACTGCGAAAAACAAAATCCTGAATGATAGCGTTGCGTAAAATGCGTGCTACATCATTCACTGTCACAACGTGGCGGGAGATGAATGTGCTAAAGAGATCCTACTGACGAGATTGTATCAAAATTACGCTGGGGAGATCGCTCACCAAAACATTGTCATGGCAACAACCGGTCTGTCATCTGGAACAAACTCCCAAGTGGCCCGGTTATCACTGGCAAAACTTTCGATCAAACTAGCCCATAAAACCCATCTGTTTGACCCGCTTTTCGCACTCTCACTGTTTTTGCGTCCTCCTCGTCACACATGTTCCAGTCAGTAGCCTGTACATCATTGTTTCTACTCTAAACACCCCGGCTCCCATTTCGATCACTTTTATTCCGAGCCACGGTAGCTGCACGTGTATTGCACTTTCGTTCAGGTGTTTTAAGGTTCTTTGCTTTTTGTCTGTGGTCAGTGTTTTCTTCCAACCTCCCCTCCCCCCCCCCCCCCCCTCTCTCTCTCTCTCTCTCTCTCTCTCTCTCTCTCTCTCTCTCTCTCTTGGTTGTTGACGTTGTTTTGTTTGTTTGTTTGTTTGTTCTGGGGGTTGGGTTCTTGTTCTTCTTGTTTTGTGGTCTGGCTTGTTTTTATTGTTGTTGTCGTTGTTGTTGCTCTTCTTCTTCTTCTTCTTTGCTTTGCTTTTTGTTTGTTTGTTGTTGTTGATTTTGTGTGTGTGTGTGCCTTTTTGTTGTATGGCGCGGGGTTTGCGGTGATGATGATTTGTGCATAGCGTAATGCACACCGGCAGTATAGGTGTGTGGGTGTCCGTGGGGTTACTAACAATACAGACGAATGCGCCGGTGACAACAACTACAGGACGTGGTCAGAGCCTGACGCCAGAGATGGGGGAAGGCGGCCACAGAACGGTACGCGCCAGTCACACTACAGAAATGTATCATATTCATACTGACAAAGCATTCACCACCAGGTGGTCATTGCATCATCACCTGGTGGTCATTGCATCATCACCAGGTGGTCATTGCATCATCACCAGGTGGTCATTGCACCATCACCAGGTGGTCATTGCATACAGTCAAACAGCGGAAGAATGTGTCTTCCAAGCGGCTGGAACTGAAGTGAAATTGTGCGGCTAACAGAGCGTTGAATCAAGTTACTAACAGGCCTCAACTGTTCAAAACTGCCCGTCCAGCGGTGCGCTTAATCCAACTAGACTTCAAAGTTGTCCTGCGGTGACCCTGTGCGGCTGAATTGACGCTTAAAATTAAACATAATTTATTGATTGAATGCGCTGACTTGTTGAAAGTCAGGAAAAAATATTTCGAACAGAATTAAGTCTTTGTATTCACTCTTTCGAAATGTGAGTCCTGAAATCATTTTGACTTCTTGCGTGAGATTGGTGTGTTTTATAAAATATGAAGGGTGTTACAGTAATGGTTGTGTCAAGTATTTTTAAAGAGCTGCTGAAACATTTTACGTAGAACGTTTTACACTTTCCTTTATAAAATAATGTATATTATAAAATATGAAGCATGTTAAGGTCATGTTTGTGTGAAATATTATTAAAGAGTTGTACACAACTTTTACATAGAACGTTTTACAATTTCCTTTATAAATAATCAGGAGATAAACCTAAATTTGTTGTTAGCCCTGATATAACCCTTTGTGGCTGAATGGGCTCAAAGCACTAACTAACTAACTAATCCAATTACTGACTTCAAAATTGCCCGTCCTGAGGTGACCCTGTGCGTTTGATAGGACGTTAAATCCAATTACTGACTCAGCTCCATTTGTGTAGTGTGACTGGCGCATGACCCATGCAAACGACAAAGGGTGGCAGTGGTGGTAGCGATGACACAAACGATAATAACTACGACAGCTGATCCATCACAGGTTATCACTGACAGTTGTTTTGGTTAATGATCTTTCTCTGGTTTCTCGTTGTTGTTGTTGTTGTTTTGCTGTTGTTGTTTTTGGAAATGCGTACATTTTGTTTTTGTTTTTTGTTGCCGTTTGTTTCTTTTTGTTGTATGCACTTGTATTTTATGTTTACTGCCGTGTCTTACCAGATGTCCTTTCACTGATGTTCTTTCATGTACCCCCACTGGGGTTTCTGAAATAAACCACTTGACTTGACTTGACTTGACAGAGACCGTACTGCTGTCTTTGGTAGGATGAAAGCTATTAACATCAATGAGTTCAAGGCGCCGCTCTCTCTGCACCACATGACCTCTTTCCCACTCGCAATATATAACGTGTTCAGCTCTGGTCATTGGTTCATAGTTCAGGAGCTGTGTGAGAGTCGAGGTGGCCGTCCTGGGCTCTCCGTCCTAACGAGCCTTCCGGTTTCCGTGGACGTAAAGATATATTGAACCGTGCTTCGGCATTGGTCACAACTTGTCCCTAATATGTCAACTGACATCTGAGGACATTAAGCATCACTATTTTTAATTTAATCATTGGTACGCAGAGCTCAGGAGCTGTGTGATAGTCGAGGTGGACGTCCTGGGCTCCCGTCCATAATAAACCTACGGTTTCTGTGGACGTAAAGCAACACTTCAAGATCAATATCATTGGTACAGAAAATGCTGCGTAACAAGTCAAAAATTAAAACGGTAAAACAGACGTTAAAGCTCTTTTAATTTGATGTCTTGAACAGTATGTGATGGGACGCATGGCAATTTGGATCAAGATTATGCTTAAGTAGATTTTACACTACACGAAAATCACAACCCAGGTTACCATCTGTACATAACTTTCTTCCGTACACATGAAATTGGACACGAAAATCGTCGATGCTGGTATTGGCTGCCGATTGTGAAAATGTGGATAAAAACGCGTTTCTGAAAAGCTTGCGGAGGTCATTAAATCTTATTCTTGCCCATTTCATGCAAAAATGACATGAAATGACTTCTGAATAGGACAAACAGGTTCTATTGAACCTCAAAACACACGACGAATCATGTATGGTAAACAACGTTTCCAAAGAGGACAAAGTCATAGTTGGTTAGCTAGTTCTTGGATTTTAATGTCACGTCAACCACATAGGGTCACCTCAGGACGAATCACATATTCAAAACTCCCCCACACCAAACAAATAAAAGGTTCAGACGAACGCTTATTTATTGGACAAAAACACAAAATATTAAATTTCGGGGTAATCCCCTTTGTCAAGCTACAAAACGACACTTAAACAGCAGTTAAACGATGAAAAACGATGAAAAATTAGAAGCGAAATAACTTATCTTTTTTGGTTGAACTATGATGTGTCTGTGTGGGTTTCCCCCACACCAGTTCCAAACAAAAAATCACCCAATCACAAGTTCGTCCAACTCCCCACTACAGTGCCAAAAACAACCAGCCAGCCATGCCATCAATGCACATATTTTGGTACCTATTCACATTCCGTAAGCACTCACCACGGGAACCTGCCCAAATCGCTCGTAACTATGAACAAGTGACACATCCTAATCCGCGGGAAATTCCCACACGGAAAAATGCCACCCAAAACTAACGCAGACAGAAAGTAAGGAGAGGATTGGGAAAATAAAAAAGATGAACAGACCGTCGAGGTAGAAATTACAAGAAATAAATTCCTGGCAGTGGGCGAAGCATGCATGGCTATGTTCTGACCTACTCCAGGCTAAAAATGGAGAACATTTGTCAGCTCTGGTCTCTCAACAGATGGGACTAATTTCTGTGACCGCAGTACCCCACTGCGAGTGGGCAAAGTCGTGGAAATAGGTCAGTAATTCAGACACAGTTTTAACATGTAGAATATATGCAGGTCCATCAATCATGTAGGCTGATTCGGTGCATTTATTGAAAGCTTGTGCATTTTCTGATGACAACAAAATAAGAAATATCAGCATGCGACATATAAGACCCCCCCCCCCCCCCCCCCCCCCCACTCCCGTTTCCCCGTTCTTTTTTTGTGTTCTTTTTCTCTTTTTTTTGGTGGCCATTTTCATCTCGTACACAAAACCATGCTTACACCTCATGGGAAAAAATTGCTTAGTTTGGTCATCGTGCTTTTCACACAGGCAACAGCACAAGAAGCAAAACAAACTGGGTATGGTGGTGGTGGTGGTGGTGTGAGTGTGTGTGGTGTGTGTGTGTGTGTGTGTGTGTGTGTATGCGTGCGTGCGTGCGTGCGCGTGCGTGCGTGCGTGCGTGCGTGCGTGCGTGCGTGCGTGTGTGTGTGTGTTTCTACTTCTTTTCTTTTTTCTTTTTTGTCTTCTTTTTTAAACTTTTTTATTATGCAGCTGCTGATTATTGATCATGTGTGAAGTGCACCCATCATTAGAGTTAAACGCCAAACCGAAGTGGTGTCTGTAGCATCAAGATCAATGGTTTCCTTCCACTAAACAATCTCTCATCCCACCCCATCTCACCCAACCCAACCGCCGTCGGTAGCTACCAGACGCCGTTTGCCCATCCAGCATCGATCCGTCTTCTCACTTCCTCCTGCCAACCCAGCTATTGTCGCGCATCCATCGTGAGCACTTGGTGCCTGTTGGGTGCCAGACCCGGCCTTCCTCTGTCCGGCGTGGACCTGGGCCAGTTGCCACCCAAACAGTAATATCTGCCAGGTCCGTGCAGGTGCCGGGGTGGTGGTGGTGGCGGTGGTGGTGGTGTGGAGGAAGGGCGGGTCGTCAGAGCAGGGGAGGGCGTTGGGGTCGTTAGGGGCTTCATGCATGTTAATGGTTGTTTGTCACGCTGTGGCGACTGCCTATTGTCCGGAGTTCAGGTGTTTTAGTCTCCGTTTCTTCGTGCTGGCTCTAATTCCGTTGGCTGCCTTTGGGCCAAAGTAATGACGCCCTGTCCACAGACCGGTTTTTACCAAGTAAACACCTCCTCCATGACCGCAACAAACAAAAAAAGGGACCCCCGTACGACCTCCTTTCGGTAAAGAAAATGGTCTGGACGGGTGAACGCCACCTACTGAAACCTTGAAAGTACCGATTCGCATACTATATATATATATATGGTCACTTTGATGGACAGCGTTTTCAGAAAGGTATCTGAAGATGCCACAGATAAAATCAAACCCACAACCCACCAAAGCAACAACCGCAACCCGGGGAAACCCGGCGACTACACTAGCACGCATCGCCTTACACGTTATTACTGCACATAGCAGCGGTTGCAACAATTCTTGTAACACTTCCAGATGTGTGAAATGAAGTCAACGAAGCGATCGAAGTGAAACAAGACTAACAACACTATGCTGACAAAACACAACGGCACTGGAAAACACAGCGTAATTCAGGTTTTGTTGGTGTCATTTCACACAGACTGTGAGTCTCAGGTAGACAATTCAGACACCTCATTGTGCTTCAGGCGGTAAAGACATCAGAATCAACTTCCCTTTTCAAACTGTGACGTGATCAGATTCCCCACCCTTTTCCTAACGGGTTGTATATCACCTTTTAGGTCTGGACACAAACAACATCCCTTTAGGAACGCTGAAGCCATTACAAGACTCTGATGCACTCATCATAGTTATAGCTTCAGTGTGTCCATGGCTACAGAGTCACTTACTTTGCTGGCGGCGTCCGCATCGCACTGAAACCATGGAGACATAAATAATCCTCCCATTATCAGTCCGCCCTCCCTCTCTCTCTACTTCTTCTCCTCCCCCCCCCCCCCCCCCCCCCCCCCCTCCCCCACCACCCCCTCCCCAGGCACGCATGACGTTTAGGAGCTAATGGACGGTGTCACCCGGACAACCCGAGCACGCCCTGCCTAAACTCCATCACAACAAACAATTGCTGGATTCATGAATAATCAGTCTGTAAATTCATTCAACACTGCCCAAAATGCTGACGACACGAGCGAGCCATGTCTAAGCTCACGACACGAGACAGCCATGTCTAAGCTCACCACACGAGACAGCCATGTCTAAGCTCACCACACGAGAGAGCCATGTCTAAGCTCACGACACGAGACAGCCATGTCTAAGCTCACGACACGAGACAGCCATGTCTAACACGAGAGAGCCATGTCTAAGCTCACGACACGAGAGAGCCATGTCTAAGCTCACCACACGAGAGAGCCATGTCTAAGCTCACGACACGAGAGAGCCATGTCTAAGCTCACGACACGAGAGAGCCATGTCTAAGCTCACGACACGAGCGAGAGCCATGTCTAAGCTCACGACACGGGGAGAGCCATGTCTAAGCCCCACACGAGAGCTCACGACACAGAGCCTTTGTCTAAGCTCACGACACGAGACAGCCATGTCTAAGCTCAGACACGAGAGCAGCCATGTCTAAGCTGACGACACGAGAGAGCCATGTCTAAGCTCACGACACGAGACAGCCATGTCTAAGCTCAAGACACGAGACAGCCATGTCTAAGCTCACGACACGAGACAGCCAAGTCTAAGCTCACGACACGAGACAGCCATGTCTAAGCTCACGACACGAGACAGCCATGTCTAAGTTCACCAACGAGACAGCCATGTCTAGCTACCACACGAGACACCATGTCTAAGCTCACGACACGAGAGACAGCCATAATTATGTCTAAGCTCACGACACGAGAGAGCCAAGTCTAAGCTCAAGACACGAGACAGCCATGTCTAAGCTCACGACACGAGAGAGCCATGTCTAAGTTCACCACACGAGACAGCCATGTCTAAGCTCACGACACGAGACAACAATGTCTAAGCTCACCACACGAGACAGCCATGTCTAAGCTCACCACACGAGAGAACCATGTCTAAGCTCAAGACACGAAAGAGCCATGTCTAAGCTCACGACACGAGAGAGCCATGTCTAAGCTCACGACACGAGAGAGCCATGTCTAAGCTCACCACACGAGAGCTCACGACATCAGACAGCCATGTCTAAGCTCAAGACACGAGACAGCCATGTCTAAGCTCAAGACACGAGACAGTCATGTCTCACGACATCTGACAGCCATGTCTAAGCTCACGACACGAGACAGCCATGTCTAAGCTCAAGACACGAGAGAGCCATGTCTAAGCTCATGACACGAGACAGCCAAGTCTAAGCTCACGACACGAGACAGCCATGTCTAAGCTCAATCACAATAAACAGCTGGGAAATTTACCTAGCGTCGTCGGCAGATTTACTACCGGCAGAATGATTGATGGCAAGTTGTGCCTCTTTCGGGAGCATATTATCACTGAGCTTGTTAATTAGTTCTCGGGTTTTCACGTCGCATCAGCAGTACCAAGGGACCTCAGGACGAATCACACATTCATAATTATTTTATACCAGGTCGACACGCAAACTGCCAGATCACAAGCAAAACCTCGCTCACGTGTTCTGGACAATACAATCAAGCTGGCTCACAGTTCTAGACACAACACAATCAAGAGCAGACACAACCAAGTCAAAATAATATCCCTAAATTTATATTTGACTTACCTATAGTGACAAATGTACTTCGAGGCAAATTTTCCGCGACGTATTCAGTACAAGGTCAAAACACAACAGATCAAACGATATGAAATCGCAAGTCTAATTATGCCTGATTCACAGTTCTGATGCACACATTTTGGACCCTGTTCACATTCCGCGGGCATTCACGCAGGAACCTTCTTCAATCTGTTGTGACGACAAGCCGGGAGACCTATTTCATCCCGCGGATCCACACGGAAAATTATCTCGTCCGCAACGAATCCAGTTAAAAAGCAGGGAGGGAGAGGGAGGGAGAGAGAGAGAGAGAGAGAGAGAGAGAGAGAGAGAGAGAGAGAGAGAGAGAGAGAGAGAGAGAGAGAGAACTCGAACACTTTATTTTACAAGGACTGTAGTTTAGATTCAGTCAAAAACCTGTCTAACAACTAGTCCGAGAGAGAGAGAGAGAGAGAGAGAGAGAGAGAGAGAGAGAGAGAGAGAGAGAGAGAGAGAGAGAGAGAGAGAGAGAGAGAGAGAGAGACAGAGACAGAGACAGAGAGAGAGAGAGAGAGAGCCAGAGAGAGAGACAGACAGACAGACAGACAGACAGACAGAGACACAGAGAGACAGAGACAGAGAGAAAAAAATTCACTGGTTTAAGTTTATTCATACATAGTAAATATAAATTCAACAAACAAGAAGAATAGGAAACACAAAAGCAATAATTATGCTTATGTAGTCAGTGTAACCTATAAGTGAAAATACAGTAATATACACATTTACAATGGCAAAATGGAATATCAGATCATAGTCAAAACAAGCCATAAAGCAACGAAACAAAACAAAAAGACCCCACCCCCCCCCCCCCAAAAAAAAAAAAAAAGCTCGGGGGAAAGGGGGGGGGGGGGGGGGTATGTGATAAAGGCAAATAACAAAATGATCTGGTGCATGTTGACATATGGATGAGAGGGGGGGGGGGGGTAAAACATCTTACTTTTAGGTTGTCTGTTAAACACATTTTAGCAAGCTTCGTATAAATGTACAAGCGGTCAGACTGGTACATAAAAATCGTGAACTATAGCAAAAATATTCTTATTGGCTTAGTTCTAAGTGTAGTTGGTCGCTTCAAAACAGAAGTGCATCGATGTTTTTTTCATTGGCAACTTTTTTTATTGATGGTTTGATTTCTAATGTTATTTTGTACAGGGGGCAGTGCAGGATGTTCCGGCTGCATATCCGCATGAACATACGGGGTTATCTAACAGATGGCGTATGAATAAGTCGTAATTTAAGTCGCTGATAGAAAGTCGGTGTCTGCTGTGGTTAACTTGTTCCATTCTAAAGCCAAAGTAGTCATTCACTGACTAACGGTTTCTTCAGCAGGTTAACTGAAGAATTTACTTGTATAGTTTCAGAGGTAATATATTCCACAGCTGAGCAGTTGATGGAATGAATGAACGCACGTATAGTTCCGTTTTGTAAGCAAGAATGACTCGTTCGTATGGTCTTCTTCGGTGATACAGATCTGTTGCGGAAACTAGAGACGGTACTAAATTAAACAGGTATCCGAGGCACTGGTAATTAATCATTTCATGAAATGTAAGTAGCCTGTGGCGTTTCTGTCTTGTTTGTTGTTGTTTTACGTGCAAAATCCAGATTCTTTATACATCTTTTC
>JABMCL010001551.1:857500-865000 GCA_018857735.1 Alviniconcha marisindica | reverse complement strand
TAGCTGTCAACTCCTTTTGGGAGTAAACTTTAGTCCAGAGTTTGAGAACTTGTACTTCCCTTATGCAGGCCAGGGTCTTTTGTTATTTCGCTGGTGGCAGCAGTGTTTTTAATTCCAACCAGCACGTGTAGCAGTGGAAGGAAAAAATGATGTGCAAAATACACCTGTGAAACTTAAAATCTCACTTCCGATGAGATGTCTAAGCCTACTGCACTAGACCAGTCAGCGTGCATTTGGCGATGGCGTGTGTCAGCTGCTCATTTGACAGTTTTTCAGTCTTTTTGCTCTGTTCTACACAACAACAACATCTCATAAAAATTATGTTTTCCTGTATCCATTTTCCAGTATGGCCATATCACCCCCCCCCCCCACCCACCCATAATGATTTATTTTTATTTTGTACAGGTAAACTGTATGGGTTGATGGGTATGTGAACTGTTTCTGCAGAAGTGAGCAAATCCGGCACTTATTGGATTACAAAACACAACACTAATAACAACAAACTATTGTTTAAAAACAACATGGTATTACTTAAAAGTAACAGTAGTCATTCTTACCCATAACTTTTTCTTATAAATGTTTTAATTTAAAAATTAAAAACTGAGACCATTGCCCACCTTTTTACCCTTTTTAAAACGTAACAGGGGAAAAAATCCTTCACCTAAAACAGTGGGAAGGTGAAAGAAAGAAAACATAAGTTTGAACATCAGACCACTGAGCGTTACCAAATACTTTGTAACATAAATTTTCACCAAGCTGCTATTTACCGACACAGGTAAAACTCAACAGGGGAAAAAACTTGGATATTTTACAGCAAATGACATAATTTTTTCATGAACTGGCAAATATTTGTTGTACAACCATTGAAGGTGACAACTGGTGTTGCATTTGGTATCTAATGCTCCCATACACCAAACTGTATTACCACAATAATCATTCACCTCATATTCTTCTCCAAAAAAAATGTATTACGCCTAATTCAACCAACACATCGGCAAATTTTAGAGAATGTTTTCATAGAAATGTGTATACAGAAGATATAAAAACATTTTCAGTTGATGCACACCGTTTGTCAGCCAGTTTGGCCTCGCATAAAGGCATCAGGCTGGTAAGAAGGACCTCGGTTTGATTCCGCTTTGGCTCTCCTCTCTCTTCAAAAGTTGTGGTCTGTGGTCTGTGGACTCTGTCCCACGCAGTTAATGAAACAGCAAAATAGCTCTCATCACTGCCCATTTTAATGCAGGAGTCATTCTGGTGATGACAGTGTAGTTTTAGGTATATAGTCTCCCTCTTCCCCCACCTCCCAGGATCTTGGTCCCTGCCAGTACCTCTTCAAAGATAACTCAGCGTTAAACACGTTTAACCAACTAACCAATCAAATAGTCAAGGCACTTCACATCCAACTTATACACAAGTGAGCAGCCTGGTCACCTGTTTTACACTTAGACTTGCTATTTGTACCTTAACTGATACTTGTAACTGCAAGTGTCAGTGAATGCTGTGTGTGGTTTGTTGCTGTTTTTCCATGAAATTAGTCCTGTGCTTGGAGATGCCTGTTGAACATATACAGAAGTGTACAGTAGTGATATATTCATGATAATTGTTGCGAGGAGGAAGAGAAGGAGACCATTGATTATTATTCATTACTATCTTATAAATAAAGAAAGGTCTCTGTGTGCCTGTCTGCGTCAGCGCCATGAATGATTTGGAGCTCGACCTGCTGACCGGCTGAACCTATTGAGATGAAACTTGGTGTGAAGATTCCTTGGGACATGAGGGTCCTTATAATTATTATTCTGTACCTACAGTACCTCTTCTGCTAATTAGCACAATAATGTGAAATATTATTGAAGCAAACGAGTCACTTGGTGATATAAACTTACCTGCAGCCTCATAGCTCAGGTAGCTCCAATGTCTAACGGTTAGCACTCCAGACCCTCACACCAGCAATCATGCATTCAAATTTCTGCAGAACCATCACCTTGATATAACCATGAGTCCTAGCTGACAGGGCAAAAAAGCAAGTTACTGACTATGAATTTATGAAACCTAAAATCCAAATCTCCCTTTTTTCCCCTCCTTTAAAATTCTTTTTATTCAGCTGCTACAACACCAACAGCATCAAAAATGTGCTACACGTGTATGTTTTTTGTTTTTGTTTTGTTTGTTTGTTTGTTTCTCTCTGTGTTTGTCTGTATCGCAACACTTGCATCATGAAAAATAGCTTCAGCACTTCCATGCCAGTGAAACAGCTGTGCCAAAGCAGGGATTTTGTTCATTATTGTTATTACTATCAATAGTATTGTTATTAATATTGTTGCTGTTGTTACAGTCATTATCCATTCACATCAAAGGAAATATCATAACAGCTACAGTGGTAAATAGTATGGCAACTTAATATCAGAACTTACTGTCACTATTATTCATTGAACACACCCTCAGGCACACATGCACACATGAACAGTTACACAGATACACACATGCACACACGTCACGCATACAAGCACGCACGCAGGCAGGCAGGCAGACAGACAGACAGACAGACAGATATAGATACACAGATAGATAGACAGATAGATAGATAGATAGATAGATAGAATAGATAGATATAAATATGTAACTGCCCCCCCCCCCCCCCCCCCCCCCCCCCCCCACACACACACATAGATAGATAGATAGATAGATACACACACACACACACACACACACACACACACACACACACACACACACACACACACATTTGCTATGTCAACCATTAGCCCACTGATCAGTGCTGTGGGGATGACAAGCAAGAGAAACAAACAAGCCTAAATCCATCATAGCATAAAACATGGCATAATGGCATTCCCCTGTTCTAATTGTGCTCATGATCATTGATCAACACCGCTGCTGTTGCCAGTTCGCTCAATTGATCTGCATCCACACTCTCAACGGTCGCAGAGCAGTGCACACACAAGCATGCAACTGGAAAGAAGCAGATTCAATAGAGTGGTGGTGAAGAGGCCGAGGGATGGAGGGGTGGTGAAGGGGGAGGGGGTGGGACGCTGACATTGGACTAGTTAGTGGTGTTTTGCACAGCAGAGGTCTCAGGTTTGAACCTTGCATTACTTTGTGTGCATCAACCCACTGCTTTGTCATGCACTGTGGTGGGATAGCAGAGAGTTTTCTAGTTCCCTCAAAAAAGGGCAAAATGCATGTTAGGTCAGGAAGTTGCGGCTGTACATGCAAAAGATCCCAAAAGAGTTGGAAGTTTCTCAGATTCAAGGAAGTTTCCATGGCTGTCTTTGCAAAAAGTGCAGATGTTCCCCATTACTAAGTAATATAACAGTTTTACACCACCATACATAAGCATTGATAACTAAGTCACAGTGTTTTCATATACTGCTTGAACGGACAGCACTGCTCTCTCTCTCTCTCTCTCTCTCTCTCTCTCTCTCTCTCTCTCTCTCTCTCTCTCTCTCCATGTCTGTGTCTGACTGATGTATCTGTGTGTATGTGTGTGTGTGTGTGTGTGTGTGTGTGTGTGTGTGTGTGTGTGTGTGTGTGTGTGTGTGTGTGTGTGTGTGTGTGCATGCGTGCATGCGTGCATGCGTGCACGCATGCGTGCATGTGTGTCTGTGTGTCTGTGTACAAATACAGTATTTATGTAAACCAGCTACAAACCAAGAACCTACACATATATGCACTAGACTCAGACACCACACATGCTGTACCCTTAAAACAATTTTCCATTTAACTTGGTGTTTCCACTTCCAGTGCATCAGAAAGGCAGAGGTGAGAGCCTGAGATCAAATGGCAGGCTTCCAGTTTCAACAGACCCACTCTGGTGGTATTGACTAGCTGTCAGCTCTCACCTGCTTTGAAGCACAGAAAATGTTAACTGTGCAGAACACTCCAGTCAGATGAGTGCATCAAAGCATGGATCACACTCAAAGTACTGACTGACCTATCAGAACTTGCATTACTTGCAAACACTCAAACCTCTCTCTCTCTCTCTCTCTCTCTCTCTCTCTCTCTCTCTCTCTCTCACACACACACACACACACACACACACACACACACACACACACACACACACACACACACACACACACACACACACACACACACACACACACACACACACACACACACACAGATCATACAGCCATGACAGTGTCTATTCCTATGTAAAATACAGATCTATACATAAATTTGTTAAGCAAGAGAAGCTTCATTTTTATTGATTTTAGCTCCAACTAGAATATATAGACTGTCAAAAGCTAGATGGCTTTTATTAATTAGAGAGAGAAACAGACAGACAAAGGCACACAGAGAGACAAACAGAGAGACAGAAAGAGAGAGGACACAACAATATGCACCATATGTTTGGCAAAGATACCTGTTTCAATGCAGCAAACAAATTTACCACAACACACACACAAAAAGAAGTAAAAACCACTGATCTCTGTTATTGTGTGTGAGAGATTGTGACTGGTAAAGTTGACAGTCCAGTAACCTCTGTCAGATTACCAGGTCAAATGTGAAACCCATGCAAATGCACAGAGACAGACAGACAGACCAAGACACAGAGAGAGACAGACAGGGAGACAGACACACACACAGAGACACAGAGAGACAAAAACACAGACACTCACTGAGAGACAGAGACAGAAAAAATATTCTTTAAACTAGGCCATCTGCCTGCATCAAATTGACAGTTGGGGAATGAAAGTAGTACAGGGATACCTACAATCCATATTTATCTATAAATTTACTAGCTAACCACTAAACAAGGGGAGAGGGGAGAGAGATGGGTGGTGGTTATATTTTACAAAAGAGCATGCAATGATACCTCTCTCTCTCTCTCTCTCTCTCTCTCTCTCTCCTCTCTCTCTCTCTCTCTCTCTTCTTTTCTTCACTTTTGGCCTTTTGTTTCTTTCTTCCACCACATCACTTTTATTTTTCCTTGTACAAGTTGTAGCAATACAGGTCAACCTCCCTCAGGGTAACTCGGCTATGACAGCAGCCAGGGGTGGCATTACACATTCAACACCAGTGGATTTAATACAGTATGAAAGATCCGGTGTCAACCTAATAGTGATGTTAATCTTTCAAATATGCATTCAATATCACCTCGTGAATCATTCATTTGGGTCAGTTTATTTTCATAACAAGTCCCATGCTGTATAATTTGCTGACCACCTTGGCACATAATTACACTTTATCAACTATTAAGTAAGAAACCAGTGATACAGCACTGGTGAACTCTATGAGTATGACACATAAGGAAAAAAAACTGAACACAGAACTAGAGTATGAAGGGCACTGAAAAAGGTCTAGGTTGTGGGACCATGTGATGTAGTGTGCATAATACTCATAGTTCCAGGACGGGGTCTTGCAGGTAAACAGATTGTCAGACTGTCACTACACAAACAAAGCTTTTTGTGTTTTGTGGTGCTGTGTAAAATAAATATGCACCATCAGAGACAGATAGACACACAGAGAGAGAAGTGAGGGAGACAGGGACACAGAGATGGCACAGTGAGGTGAGAGACACAGAGAGACAGAGACAGAGACAAGAGGGCCAGAGACAGACAAAAACTGAGAAACCAATCTTGAGAGAAAGGTATAAACAGACTTTACAGAGAGAAAGAAACTGTGAAAGACAGAGTGTCATTGCAACAGAAAGACAGACATACAGGCAGACAGAAACAGAGACAATGAGAGAGAGAGAGACAGAGAGAGAGAGAGAGAGACTGAGACAGACAGAGACAGAGACAGACTGACAGAGAGAAAAAGGAGAGAGAAAAGAAGAAGCCTGATACTCACCCTCACAAATGTAACTGAATATGGGCCAACAGCCACTTTAATGTGGAAACTGCAGTCTCTGTCACAGAGCCGGTCTTACAAATCTAATCAATAACACTTTCAACCTAAAGGGACAGATCTACGTAGGTAGGTAGATAGATACTAAACAGCAGTTCAATCATACTGAGGTGACCCTGAGAGGCTCAAAGGATATTAATATCTCAGAACAAGGCTCAATCACCTTCTATCACTTGTTACGATATTATGTTTGCTACTTGTTATGAAGAAACCATGCTTATGAGAAAGGCTGAGAAAATGAGTTAGAGGTAAGTTATAAGTCACACATCATTCTTTAGTTACAAAACTCAACTGATCAAGACAGAGTTTTTGCCTCACAGAGGGGACAGAGATATCACACACACACACACACACACACACACACACACACACACACACACACACACACACACACACACCCCGCGCGCGCGCGCGTCTTACAAAACGTATACTGATCAAGGCAGCCTTCTTGTCCCACACAGTAACTGAATAAACAACTCTGCTATGCCGGGAAATACACAAATACACGATCAATGAACTGTCTGTTTTCAGTTTCAGCTAGATCCGACTAGTGCTGTCAGCAAAGGAATTCACACTTTATATTGCTTCTTACTGAGAGAGAGAGAGAGAGAGAGAGAGAGGAGAGAGAGAGAGAGAGAGAGAGAGAGAGAGAGAGAGTAAATCGTGTGGACTAAAGGATCGAGCGTCTCGCATCAGCCGACCTACATTACTAGCTAGGCCGGCTATAATACACACACCTTTTCTGTTCCAAGGCTTTACTAAAAAAACAACCTTGAGTCGGCCTGGCTGCCGAAAGGTAAGTTGGCTAAGGAAACTACGTGTATGATATACAAGAAACGAAGCTAGCTCTCACATGATCGTTGTCTGTCAGGCGGGTAGATCCGGTGGAATCATCATCCTCCATGCTCAGCGGTTGATATGTACCGAAGTGTGCTGCATCAGTCCTCTCTCTGCTACTGGCCATAAGTGTTAACTCTCACCGCACAAAAATGAGCCGTCAGTGACGCTATTGCCTGCACACATGTCACACTGTCACCATACGTGCGTGCGTGTTATGTGCGTGCGACTGTTCACGGGCAATCATCAGTGTGTCGGATTTTTTGTCGTCTGCTCGTGTCCCGTGTATGTAGCACAGAAAGGCAGGTAACCCATACCGAAACAGAACTTCCTGCCGCTATGGGCACCCGAGACTCAAAGTTTGGGGGACCCATTAAATGGGCGAATTTGATTGGGTAATTGGAGTGTCATCTCGAGCAGCATGAACAGCAATCCAATACACTGCCGCGGTGGGCCAAACCAACCAGGCTGGAAAATGTCTGACGTTGCACAATGAACGCCAGGTATTGATGGACTGTTAGGCCTACAGTTTAAAAACGGAGACTGTTTCGCAGTTGGTTCACAATTCCATTCAGCTGGCACGGCCCTGATCGATGAAATGTGTTTGGAAGTTACCACAGGCATTTGATGGCGGTTAATCGTCTGAATGGTTATTTCATCTGCACGGAGTTCCCAATTCTGATTTCGCTCTATCTCAGTAACTTCACCGATCGGCTCAAACCATAGCCGACGTCACTGGAACTCATATAGCAACAGAATCAACACACAAGGGACTTCATTAGTACTCCGGCG
>JABMCL010001551.1:840000-852500 GCA_018857735.1 Alviniconcha marisindica | reverse complement strand
TGGCCGGGTCCCGTCTTCCTTACAAATGTGGCTACAGGAAAAGAAAAGAAAAATCAAGGAAAGCAACTGAGCCACTTAGTTGTAAAATTGTTTTGTTGTTCATTATTTTCGGAAATCACCTCTCTCTCTCTCTCTCTCTCTCTCTCTCTCTCTCTCTCCCCTCTCTCTCTCTCTCTCTCTCTCTCTCTCTCCTCCCTCCCTCCCCCCCCCCCCTCTCTCTCTCTTGCACACACCACACACACACACACACACACACACACACACACACACACACACACCGCAGGGGACGGAATCCACTTGTATAGTCATCGTTGCTCATGGTATTTGGAGAGAGAGAATTATTGACTTCCACGATCGACAACTCTTCAAGTCGTGGATTCCCTACCTTGTGTTCAGCGTCGATCATTGTGATCTCGGCACATAGGCGATGTGTGCCCTGATATCAACATCTTGATTTTCATTACTTCAGCACACGTTTAAAACCCATCCTATCCCGCTAATCGTCATTCACCATAATTTAACGGGGTACTTGAAAACAACATTTTACGGATCAATTATATAAAAAATAAAATAAAAACATTTAAAATATGTTACCTGAACGGCTGCCACGACCCCGTTGGAAGAGGGTCGGGAACTCTTCCTTTTGTCCTTCAGGTTACCTCCCCCTCCTCCTCCTCCTCCACCTCCTCCTTGGTTGGATAACATTTTGATGAAACGTTCTTTCCCTCCAGAGCCCTCCAACGGTTGTCTGTTCGGCTCCCTTCTGGGTGCCTTTTGTCGTCTTTACTCACGTGCAGTTTACGTGATCCTTCTCAGACTGTCACAACTGGCGCACAGTGTGGTCCAGTCTACAAAACCTACGTCCTGTCGTCTAGTTTTGACAACATGCTGACCAGTGTTTCTTTCTTTCTTTCTTTCTTTTACTTCTTCCTTTGGGATTTCACCTTTCCTTCCTTTTTAACTACTTTTTAGAGTCTTGAGCCCTGCAAGCCGCCGTTCTTTGCCAGTTTCTTGTCGCAGTCTTCACGACGTGCATGCAACTGTATATATATATATATATATATATATATATATATATATATATATATATATATATATATATATATATATATACAGTCTCAAAATCGCCACACTTCGTTGCTACTCACTTTCTGTGTTTTTTAGTCGTTCTAGCTGCTAGTTTGTTGAGATGAAAGTTGACTGTCTTTTATTCTGAATCCACTTCATCAGTTACGAAGCACACGAGACTGATGAAGCCATCCGATTTCACGAAGTTTCTAGTTTCCACACAAACCTGTCAAACAGCTCCGACGTGAAGTTGCACGTTCTTTGTAAGAATTAGTTACTATCATTACCATTATTATTATTAGCTTCCGCCAGTTAAGTGCAGTTGATTATTTCCACGTTAATGTTGTGGCTTATGTAAGTGATTTTACCCTATAAACTCGAAACAAAAGAGAAAATGTTCTGTATCTATTAACATCACCATCCTCTTCCACAGGGAAAATAATCATTAAGCAAAATTGGACACTTGTTTATAGTTTAAACATCCAGTCCCGCCAAACACCATTCACGAAACAGTTTTTAAAATTAGATATAAAATCAATGAAAAATTAGCATTGCACGTAATCTAATGTGAAAAAAAGGAGGAAAAAAGGAGGAATGAGTTAAGAATATGACAATATCAATCATACGCTGGAAATCATTGGGGTTTTGTCTTCGTTTTCTTTTTGTTTGTTGTTGTTGCTTTTGTTTTTTATTAGTTTGTTGTTCGTGTTTTGTTTTTGTTTTTGTTCGTTTTGTTTTTGTTTAGTTTTTGGGTTTTGTGTGTATGTGTTGGGGGGGGGAGGAAGGAGTGGGGGGGGGGAGGAGGAGGGGGGGGGGCAGTCAGATACATTACTATGCATACATTACATCCACTATCTTATAACCGAAGTTTAACTCTGTTTCACTTCAGTTAGATAATACGTCACTTCAATTAAAATTTACGTTTAACAGCATCATAATGCCTCCCTGAAATGAAATTTCCATTGAAGAAAACGTTAGTTACGGGTTAATTTGCTGACGCTCCACTCCCGCCTGTTGATTGGCCTGTAGACAAGTTCCCGCTAATGACGGAGGCGACTATATCGAATTCAGATAGCCCGCACAGCTCTTCCAGGCAAAGCAGAGGCAGCGTGCGCGAGCGGAGACCGCCAATTGATTGGTCGGACACCCCTGGGACGCCAGGTCTGGTTGCGGGGAAAGCCAGACTCATCACATTGAACCCACAAGACGTTCTTAGCGGCCAATTAACAGGGTGTTATCCTGACTCAGTGCCAAAACAACCCAGTGCTGAAAATTTGTAAAACATTTGATACCTTCGGGCTGTAGATTAGGCCTCATATTATTATTTCTTGTTGTTGTTGTTGTTGTTGTTGTTGTTGTTGTTGTTGTTGTTGTTGTTGTCTTCTTCTTCTTCTTCTTCTTCTTCTTCTTCTTCTTCTTCTTCTTCTTCTTCTTCTTTCGTTTAAGAGCCGGGAGTGTAATTGTAGTACTTTACTATCTATTTTATACAATAACTAACTCGAGTGATCTTTTTTCACAATGTCCAGTTCAACAAACGAGCGAACGTATCATTAACAAATTACGGAACTGAACGTTTCATAAGCAACTTAGGACAACTGAACTAAACATCAATAGAACTTTTCGAAAACAACCTAGGACAATTTTCGAAAACAATTTAAGAAACAGAATTTCCATAAACGTCTTAGGAAAATGAACTTTTGATAAACAACTTAGGGCAAATGAACTTTTCATAAACAATTTAGGACAAATGAACTTTTCACGAACAACTTAGGAAAATTATCTTTTTCAAAACAACTTTGGACTTTTCCTAAACAGCTTAAATATGAAACTGAACTAGTATTTTCATGAACACCCGACGAAACTGATTTCACTTTCAACTTACTTAATTGAATTTTTCATTAACAACTTATAAAACTGAACATTTCGTACCACAAGTTTTACCATCATTCTGTTCTCGTTTGTTGGACATTTTAACCCGACTGAAAGTCAAACGTCAGTATCCTACATCTCATTTTCACTGTTTAACCGTTGTTTATGTGTTGCTCTGTAGCTTGAAAAAGGGGCTTAACCCGAAAATTCGCATGTTGTGTGTATTTTGTCATAATAAACAGCGTTCTTCTTAACGTTTTATGTGTTTGGATCTTCTTCTTCTGCTTCCCCCCCCCCCCCCCCTTTCCCCCGCCCCATTTAAGGGTGGAATGCCAGTTCGGATTTTGATCCCCACATGCACAATCCATAGCTTTTTTCACGGTTGTCTCGGCCTGGCTCACACAATCCCCAGTTGAACACAAAAATTCCGCTAACACAAAGTTCACAACCACTTTTGGGCTGCTGCGAACAGAACGTGTTTGCTGGAAGTAAGGCGTCAAACGTGGCTGTAATAACTTAATAAGAGTCGAGACAAGTTCGCACTTTCCGAGGCTAACTGACGAGGCTACAAGCAAAACGCGACAACTCATCAGCCTCTTCCGCAGTATTAGGACAGTAGGGCAAGCAAATACATTGTGAAAAGCCCTCGCCAAGTGAAGAGTCACGGCCCTTTCACACTCAGTCTTACTTGTGGAGGAAAAAAGTGGGACTATGACTCCAATCACGTACGAAAGATTATGATTGGTGAGGGGGAGATGGGGGGGGGGGGGGGGGGCATACAGGAATTCAATTTTGACAGTGCAAATTAAGAATAGAATAGTTTCAGTGGGTGCTCTCTTTTTTAATGTTGTTGGTGGTGGTGGTGGTGGTGGTTGTGGTGGTGGTAGTGGTGGGTTTTTGGGTTTTTTTTTTTTTGGGGGGGGGGTTACGGCTGGGGCATGAACTAATATTTTCAGTGCATTTACTCATGTGGCTATCAGTAACAGTTTGTTCCTAAATTGCTAGATCGCGTAGAGGTGCACAGAAAGGTACACAATTTCTGTCGTCGGCCAGCTTTTCGTCAGCGGACAAAAACAAGCTGACACTCCCGCTTCAAAAGACCGTAGTGCTGCACTCCAACCTCTGACACCGACCTCCTATCAGCAGCGTGTAGCCTGTGCCACGAAGAGACTTGACAGAACTATAATTACCCTATACGTCAGATTCTTTCTCACCTTCACCTGCTGTCGGCTAGGTCTTCCTATACAACCAATCAAAAATGAATGCTCTTTGAGGATAGCGAGAAGTTCATTACGCCATTGTGGTTAAAAGCATTACGTCATTGTGGTTAAACGCGTTCATAGTTCAAGAGAAAATTCAGTGTGCAAAACAACAGGTCTCGCCAGACCTGGTCACGAGTGATGTTCCAGTTGCAAACGTGTCCGTTCTGATGTCCGACCGTTTCCACAGTGGTTTAATTACCACAGACGTTGTAATTTCTGGAATTCGAATGATTGTTTTTGTCTGCAATAAGCACATGTCTCAAGCACGCGGTATCTCCATGTTGTCATCATTCGATGGACTAGACACTGAATCCACAACCCCAGACCAAGGAAGGGAGGGAGAACCATAAGTATACACACTCTGGCATCACAGTGGGTGCACTGACACAGCGATTCAGACCGATTCTTTCAAGCCTCGACAGGTGCCTCGGCTGGAATCGAAAAACACCCTGAACTGGAGTCGCGGCATTGCCAAGTGAATGCCATTCGTAAAGGCTGACAGTGTTTTCTACTTTGAGGGTAAACTACCGCGTTGGTGATTGCAACAGCTGATGCACACTCCGAGCATCGCTTTCCGGCACCTTCCTCCAAACTCTGCCAGATTTAGTTACGCCATTATCCAGCGACGCGGTCAGCGCCCTCCGAAAGGTTCCTGTACTAATATGACTATAGAAGCAACCTAGCGCCAAAGCACAGACGTAAACATGAGACGCATCCACCCGGGGTAAAAAAAGAAGAAGAAGGAGTTCCGTCTCGATTCAAACGATTGTGGTTTTATTTGTGCCGGTGTAAACTTTGTTGGCGGCTATAAATGAGACGCCTTGTTTTATTTGAGTTGTTTGTAACAAACTTACTACTATTTGAGCACCAACAAAAAACTGCTCGATAGCTGACAATTTTCTGGACCCTATGGTGTAACTAAATACGGCAGTGGTTGAAGGAAGCATGTCGTAAACCAGTGCTTGGAGTTTGCAGCTGATGTCATCGTAACAAGACGTGAGACAACAGGAACGTCGGTCCTGACCAGAATGACGCGCAGTGCTGTCTGATTGTGAAAATTATGCTGACCACACCGTACGTCAGACCTAACTCGGTGTGTGGCCGGGTACCATGTTCAGTGTTGCTTTACGTCCACAGAGACAGTATTGCTTTACGTCCACAGAGACAGTATTGCTTCACGTCAACAGAGACAGTATTGCTTTACGTCTACAGAGACAGTATTGCTTCACGTCAACAGAGACAGTATTGCTTTACGTCCACAGAGACAGTATTGCTTTACGTCCACAGAGACAGTATTGCTTTATCTCCACAGAGACAGTATTGCTTTATCTCCACAGAGACAGTATTGCTTTACGTCCACAGAGACAGCTTGCTTTACGTCCACAGAGACAGTATTGCTTTATGTCCACAGAGACAGTACTGCTTTACGTCCACAGAGACAGTACTGCTTTACGTCCACAGAGGCAGTATTGCTTTACGTCCACAGAGACAGTATTGCTTTACGTCCACAGAGACAGCATTGCTTTACGTCCACAGAGACAGTATTGCTTTACGTCCACAGAGACAGTATTGCTTTACGTCCACAGAGACAGTATTGCTTTATCTCCACAGAGACAGTATTGCTTTACGTCCACAGAGACAGTATTGCTTTACGTCCACAGAGACAGTATTGCTTTACGTCCACAGAGACAGTATTGCTTTATGTCCACAGAGACAGTACGGACTATTTAGGACGGGGACGGGTACCAGTGAACATTTTTGTTTATACGATCATCCTTGTACTTGAAATTTAGAGGTACCTTCTTTTCATTTCGCACCAGAAAGTCAACACAAATAAATAACATACTCGAGTTGGTTCGAAGATGCAGGAAGTGCTATGCGTGTCACATCTTATTACATTATTCATGTGTCCTTCTATAGCTTCTCATTTTCTAAAAATGAACTGAGGATTGCAGAATACACTGAGGAGAGTTGCAAGTCATGATCAGCGAGAAGAAAAAAAAGAGGAAGAAAAGACGGACTCATGCCACCGTAAAAACAACAAAAAACTAAACGGAAACGGTCTTTCAGACAACTTTTAATTGGTCTGAAACTACTAGACGTGTAAGACCTTGCTGGTTTATTCCGTTTTGACTTCTTAGCCAAACGGCAACTTTCCGTGTGTTTTTCTAGCAACAGATTGTAAGTCTTGTAGCGTGGAACCCGTCGAGGAGAAACGATAGTAAACGGGGCGAGGTTTAGGGGTGGAAGCACCCTGCCACCCCACGCCCTTCACACACACACACACACACACACTCACACACACACACACACATCACTTACCCCCCCCCCCCCCCACACACACACACACACCTACGTACCTACACACACACACACACACACACACACACACACACACACACACACACACATATACACACACACATCTACTTACCTACACACACACACACACACACACACACACACACACACACACACACACACACACACACACACACACACACACACACACACACACACACTACACACACCACACACACACACACACACACACACACACACACACACACACACACACACACACACACACTCACACACCTATTACACACACACACACACACACACACACACACACACACACACACACACACACACACACACACACTTCCCCATTCTTTTCTGTTCTCTTTTCTTCCTTTCTTTCTTTCTTCCTCCTCCTACTCCTCCTTCTCCTTCTTCTTCTTCCTCTTCTTCTCCTTGAGTTATAGCCAACTTTAAACTGTTCACGAAACTACGTTAAATAAAAATAATATAAAAAAAATTGGCAGCAAAGCTACACATCTGAATTCCTCTCGTTCTTTTTCGAAGCTGGTCTTTAAAATGAAGGCGTACTGTTACATGGCCCAGTAAGACAGCGTACAAAATAGATGGTTTAATCTCGGCTGGAGGCCGTGTAGAGTGGTGCATAATCTATAGCGACAGTACTCTGCCAGCAGACTTACACCGAGTAGTCATTGTCTCGACCTTACCTTGGCACAGCCTCATTTTATCATCGCCTAGCTGACACATGCATGCGAAGATCGCCTGCAGCGTTTTAGGTTTTACTTATTTATGCACCATCTGTTCGATTAATTTATTTATTGGCCACTTCTTGGTAAGGAGCCGTACGTACTATCTACAATATTTAAAAGTAATAGAGTATAGTAAAGGGAAGGGGTGGAGGGGGGGGGGGGCAAATGTGTGTGTGTGTGTGTGTGTGTGTGTGTGTGTGTGTGTGTGTGTGTGTGTGTGTGTGTGTGTGTGTGTGTGTGTGTGTGTGTGTGTGTGTGTGTGTGTGTTGTTGTTGTTGTTGTTGTTGTTGTTGTTGTTGTTTTGCTGTGCTGTTTTGTTTTGTTTGTTTTTTCGTTCTTCGTTTTCTGTGGCTATACTAATCAAGAAAACGTGGTTTTTGTTTACACGAACAATCGACAAGTCTGCCAGACACCAAGGGTTGTTGTCTGCCCGTTTTACAAGTGATCGTAGTCAGTTCGCTCGCCACAACCAGCATTTTGCACTATGTCCGAAAGTTGGGTCAGCAGTTACAGCCGCATTTTGAACGTCTGCTGATCCGACTACACTCCAGAATACAGTACTCTAATTTTTCTCTTTTTTCCCCTAGTAGAACTCAAACACAGAAGACTTGACTCACAGAACTCACGTTACATCCACACTTTGAACGTCTGCTGATCCGACTACACTCCACAACACCGTACTCTAATTTTTCTCTTTTTTTCCGCCTAGTAGAACTAAAACACAGAAGAGTTGACTCACGGAACTCACGAAACAGACCGTCTAATTCTATCGCCGCACAGACACAACACTTTTTAAGAAAGACAAAAAGAACTTGTACAACATTCGATGAACGAATCCTCACAAAACACCGAAGTGGGCTACATTCACTTTTGTTCTTCTTCTTTCTTCCACGATCCACCACCCATCCCAGAAGAACTTCACTGAGGACACCACCTCGAAGAAGGAAGTCGGACTAAACGATCGTGCAGACAGAAGCAAGCACACGACAAGAGGGAAGCACGGGACAAAGACCGAAAGAATCCCACGACGAAGCAAGGGCAAAGAGAAATGAAGTCCTCGTCGGACGGAACTGGGACCGGAAGAAAAGGGTCGCGGCAGACCAAATGTCAGCGTGCAGCTCCGAGTGTGTCAGCCAGAGAAGCCATCGATTATCATCAGCACATCCCAACACCTGCACTGCTAAGCCCTTCCTTCGCTCACTGGATCCTCTGGCTCTTCTCCCACCCTGGGACCTGCGCCGAGAGGGAAGAGGGTGGAGGGTGGGTGAAAAAATGGGGAGGGTGGGGTGGAGTGGAGGGGGTGTTCTGGTCAGAATGGCCGGCTCTAATTATAAGAGGCTGGACAAAAGCAATCAGCTTCAGAAGTCAGGAGCTGTGTGAAAGTCGAGGTGGCCGTTCTCGCCCCCCCCCCCCCCCCCCCCCCAACCTGTTTCTAATAAACCATGTGGTTTCTGTGGACGCAAAACAACATTTGAGGAGGAAGCAATCAGCAAGCTAGCAGCTTACGTTGCTCATGCTTGCATGTACGTTCCAAGCCGATTTTTTCTGGCATGAAGGCTGTCGTAAACCAGTGCTTGGAGTTTGGCTTGCGTGGTCTCATCGGGTCTCATCGGAAAAGTGCCACCAGAAAAAGAAAGTCACTTTTTTATTTGGTTAAACTTGGTTAACGCCGATTTGTCTCTGAAGAGGCACGGTACTGGTAAGGAACGAGATCCCAGGAGGTGGGGAGAGAGGGGAACTATACCTAACGCTACAGTGTCACCACCGGAATGATTGTACATTAAGACGGGCTGCGATGTGAGCCATTTTAAAGATTCGTTAACTGTGAGGGACAAAGTCACAAGACAGTGTCCACAGACCACAACTTTTGAAGAGAGGAGAGCCAAAGTGGAATCGAACCGAGTTCCTTCTGCTTACCAGCCTAATGCCTTACCGCCAGGCCAAACCGGCTCACAAAACAAAGTCAGCCTAGTTTTGCGAGTTTTATAGGACTAGAGGCCGTGAGAAACACACTGGCTAGGCTAAAGCAAACTGACGATGACGGGAAAGTTTCCCGAATACAATAAGGGCAAGCTCAGTGTAATAATGGTAATCGCAGTTCCAAATGTCATTGGGTGTGTGTGCGCGAAGGAAGCATTCCATCACAAAAGCAAATACATTTACTTCACAGCTCGAGGTGGATATCCATTCAGTTTGACTTAACAAAAGCAAACGAGTGTAAAAAATCATTATGTCCCGGGCTTCACTACATGGACGATCCGCAACGATTATCACTGGTCATCGGTCATCTGTCCATACCGTCCAAAACAAGGCCTACAGAAGTGCAAACTGAAAGACTACGCCAAACCACTATTGGCCAGTTACGAACTGTAATCCTCGCTAGAAAATTAACGCACGTCGTTAAAATGGCCTGGGATGGTGGACAGTGCTAGTATCCAACTGAAGAAAGTTAGAAAACTATTAAAAACAACAACAACAACAAAAACATTAGTACTGAGATGAATCTTCCTTGCGAGTCTTCTACGAAGAGTGTGTCATGCACATCGCAGACGACATAGCGTTGTGTTATAGAGTAGATCATGTCAAGAATGCTGAGGGAGGGGGGAAGGTATGACGTTAGAAAATAATTCTATCCTATTCTGCAGGCAAGCCAACTTTTTGACATTACAGGCTTACTGTCAAAATTTAGGAACATTTGCGGATGTTTCGTTACAGTGTATTAATGCTACAGCTTTGGGAGTCCTGAGTGAGGGAGGCACGAATTTCGACCAAAAATCCCAGTCAGGCTAAAATCGTTAGATACGGGAAATCACGCTGAACCGACAAAATGTCAACCATCTGTGTATCACCGACAGTAGAAAGTTACCACGCATAATATTTGTATGTGGGTTTGTGATATGACCTTTGTTTTAGCGCCAGTCGGGTTCGATTTCCTATCGAAATCGCCAAATAACTGGATTTTAGACGGACTTTGACGCAGAACCTTGAATTTTACCATTCGATTTACATAATCAAATTCAAGGGTTGTGGCGCTAGACTCTATAATTTGATTACGTAAATCGGATGGTCTCACGAATAAGAAAATGATGGTGTCTCTGAGTATATGTAGGGGTGTTGTTTTATTTTCAAATGTTTTCGTTACGGTTGCAGACAACCTCAAGCGGTTTGCACTAGAATAGGCCTACAGTCACCTTTGCCTTAGCTTCTGTAGCCGCTTCAACCGACCCGTCAGAACTTAAGTTCTCTACACAGGAGGTTAGTTGGTTCTTGGATTTTAACGTCCTGTCAACTGCATAGGGCGAATCAGGACGAAGCACAACATTCAGAATTCTTTAAACCAGTTCAAAACACAAGACACTAAATCACAGATTTGTCTAACTCACTGTTACAACGTTAAAAATCGACCATCCCTCTATCTATCAGTGAGCAATAACACATGATTCTGGTACCTATTTGTATTTCATAGGCACCCAGCATGCGCGGCTATATTCTGACCGCTAGGCTTTAAAAGGAGAACAATAATTGTCAACTCTGGGTTCTCAACAGAGCTGGACCATAATTTCTGTGTCTGCAGTACCCCACTGTCAGCAATACTTCTTCTTCTTCTTCTTCTTCTTCTCTCTCTCTCTCTCTCTCTCTCTCTCTCTCTCTCTCTCTCTCTCTCTCTCTCTCTCTCTCTCTCTCTCTGGGGTGGGGGGGGGGGGGGGGGGGGGGGGGGGGGGGGCGTCATTACAACAACAACAACAACAACAATTAAACTGGGGTAGGAGGGTACGGACAGCAGGCACTGAGAGGGTTTTGAGACCTCACTCGATATCTGCTTCAACTGTCTCCTTATCTCATTATCTCCATGGCAACACCTCGACAGGTGAGTTGAAGTGTAACTGACCAGATTCCTGGAGGACGTGCTGATCAGGCGCAATCCCTGCCGACAGCACCTGACCAGTTCGTTCATCCTCTCCATCGATTCCAGAGACTACATTGATACAGACCCGGGTCCATCTCGTTCTGCGACCCCGTCAAGAGGGCCGTGGCCTAGCGGTCTAGTGACCGCATCTATCAGCGAGTCTGCTGGGTTCCAGTCTTGGCCTCTGCTCCGTCCTATGCTGGCCTGGTCGATTAACAACAGGTTTTCACTCCTCTGATCAGGATTTGTTCGTGCATGATCTGTCTGTTCGCTGCTTGACAAAGACGGGTAGTTTGTTTGTGTGACATATATGTATAAAATCTACAAATCGCCCTCAGATTTAAAAAAAAATCTTTATTAATATCTGTCTGTTCGTTGCTTGAAAAAAGGGAGTGTCTACCCTGAAATGTGTGTATGGTTTTATAGCGGTTTATAGTGGTTTAATTAAGCGTTCTTTTTCGTTGCTTGAAAAGGCGGGAAGGGATGGGGTCCACCCTAAAAAGGTGTGCTTGGTTTTATAGCGTTGCCTGGTTAAAATAAGTAGTCTTTTTAACTTTTTGTTCCGTTTTGTGTTGTCCTGTTAAAGTTAGCGTTCTCTACAACTGTTCGTATGTTTGGATCTTGCTCGAGAACTCTAGCAGTCATCCGTGTTTCAGGTGTGTGTGGTTTGTGAGTGTGTGTGTGTGTATGTGTGTGTGTGTGTGTGTGTGTGTGTGTGTGTGTGTGTGTGTGTGTGTGTGTGTGTGCGTGCGTGCGTGCGTGCGTGCGTGCGTGCGTGCGTGCGTGCGTGCGTGCGTGCGTGCGTCGTGCGTGTGTGTGTGTGTTGTTTATTGTTGTTTTGGGGGGTGCTTTTTTTTTTTTTTTTTGCGTTATGATCTCGAATACGATCATCATAGAGAATCTTAACATCTTACCTGTCATGGACCCTCAATCAGGTCACGCAAGCGTGGTCTAACGTTTGGCAGGAGTTCGTGGCTGGTTGGTTACTGCGCTGGACTGTAAATCCAGCGGTCAGGGTTCCACTCCTGGCCCCTGCAGGCCGCGAAAGAAGCTTTCAGTGCTTTTCAGTCAGCATTTGTGCACACTGCAGACTGTAGACTCGATCGCCAGTGCCCGTCTCGCCTTCGCGTGCACAGAACGCACTAAGACCGTTCCACACGTTAAAGACCCCACGTCCAACTTTAGATACGAAAAGACCTAACGGCTGGTGGCACGAAAAGAGTAGATCACGCATAACAGTAGCAGAATAATCAATACGATGGTCGTGGCTACTCCGAACGGAAGAAGAAAGACACACACATATGACCATCCTCTCCATAGTCA
>JABMCL010001551.1:832500-835000 GCA_018857735.1 Alviniconcha marisindica | reverse complement strand
GCAAGCATACATTTGTCGCGACAAAAGACGTCTCTTGTCGCGACAAACACGTGTTTTTCGCGACAAAATATTTTGTCGCGACAAAAATAATACTTGTGACAGATCCCGCCAATGATATCTGAGAGGGCTAGTCTGTAAAACCTAAGCAGCTAACTGATGCCTAACTCCTTTTCTAATCAACGTCTAGTCAGAAAAGCCTGGCCACAAGATCTCCGAGGACAGCACATACGTGTCACAGACCTCCCTTCCTCTACGCACCCCCCCCCCCCCCCCCCCCCCCCCCGCCACCCTCCCCTCCCCCCAGACCCTGGGGCCCACCTGGCTCTCTGTCAGGTGCTGTCAGTCATCACGCCACGCGGCGCACGCAGTGGCGCCTCCCAGCGGGAGACAGCCAGAGGTTTAATCAGAGGTAGCGTAACGAGGTTAGTGAGAAGCCTGTTGGAAACGTGACGGCGCTCACATCCCCACGGGTGCCGTAGAGAGTGCGGTGGTCAATGCTGACAGAGTCAGTAGTGTTGTGTCCGCTCCGACCTTCACCGCTTGGGTGGGGTCCAAGGCTGGTGGGGCCGGATGCACTGACACACACTCCGAGACTCGCTTTCCGGCACCGTCCTGCAAACTCTGCCAGAATTGGTTACCTCACTGCACGGGCATTCTTTATCTCCGCGCAGCTCTCCACCGACGCTCTCAGCGCCACCCGAAAGGTTTAGGTACTAATAAGACTGTGGAAGGAACATTGCGACGAAGCACGCGCGTAAACATGAGGCGCGTCCGCCCCGGGGTAAAAAGAAAAAAACGGTTCTGTTTTGATTCAGATGATTTTGGTTTTAATTCTGCTGGCGTAAACAACGTGGTTATAAAAGAAACGCCTGATATAATTTCAAATGTCTGTTACAAAAACACTGCCATCCAAGCACCACCAGGATGCGATGGGACACGGGAGGATACGTTGGGATACGCCCAGCAAGACACGTTGGGACACGGTTGCACACGTTGGGACACGACAGGATACGTTGGGACACGGCCGGCAAGATACGTTGGGACACGTCATGATACGTTGGGACATGTCAGGATACGTTGGGACACGGTAGGATACGTTGGGACATGGCAGGACACGGTAAGATACGATGGGACACGGCAAGATACGTTGGGACACAGCAGGTCATGCTGGGGCAAGACGCAGTAAGTTAGGACTGTGTTGGGATGGCAATCGTTCAAAGATGCAACGATTCGTATGTGTGATGAGGATGCTGGCGGAGGGAGGCACTGATGGCATGATAGGCTTTCTACTGGAAAATTCAGGAAGAGCACAGCCTGCGGAACTGGCCCCAGCAGGCTTTAAACTTCAGGCTACAATCAATGAGACTGATTTCTGTTCAAGAAAAAAAGAAAAAAAGACTAAACTTGGGTGCAACGGACCCAACTCTGCAGCGCTGGTCCCACAGACTAGGCTGCAGTCGATGGTCTCATGGCGTGATCCAGACACTCATCTACATATGGATATTTATTCATACACAGTCTCTTTTAGAAGCAAGAATATAATACTTACGTGAGCGGCGGTAAAGAAGAAAAAAACAGATTCACACACACACACACACACACGCACGCACGCACGCACGCACGCACGCACGCACGCACGCACGCACGCACGCACGCACGCACGCACGCACGCACGCACGCACGCACGCACGCACGCACGCACGCACGCACGCACGCACGCACCCTCTCTCACCCCCACTCTCCAATTTATTTTTATTTATTTTTTTACTGTTGATTTATTCTCATAATCATGATTATACGCACTTTCATTTTACGCAGCAAGCTCCACCCACGGCCCCCGTGCCCACACTCAAAGCAGCGACTACCGGTCTACTCATGCTCATGTGAGGAAGGGCACACCAGTAATTGCTGCTCGGTGTATGCCCCTTACACCACCACCCTCCTCCTCCCTCCCTCACCTCTCCATACCCCCCACGCCCCACCCCCCACCACCACCCCACCCCCGCCCTCCTCTTTCTTTTTCCTGCTGGGGGGGGGGGGGGGGCTGGGGGGGAGGGGGGGGGCATATTGAGCGGAGTCAGCAAAGAGAAGACGGGACTAATGTGCAGAGTCACGGCAGGTTTTCTCACACTGGCAAAAATTGTCCTGGGGTTAGCAGACCGTCAACCTTGCGGGACTATCGCCTCCTTCCTGGGATCGATTGCATGACGTGCTAGTAGGACGATGCATGGCCCGAAACGACAAAAACACACACACACAAAAACAACTTTTTATCTATTTTTGTTTCCTTTTTTTGGGGGGAGGGGGGGGGGTCGTTGTTTGTTTCTTGTTATTTGTTCCAGCGTTAAAGAAAACAAACAGATAGATGAACAAGGAGAGAGATTGGCTCTTCTTCTTTTTTCTCTCTCTCCCCTTTTTTTTCTTCTTCTTTTTTTCTTTTTCTTTCTCTCTCTCTCCCTTTCTTTTTTTGTTTTGTTTTTGTTTTTGTTTTGTTGTTGTT
>JABMCL010001551.1:820000-822500 GCA_018857735.1 Alviniconcha marisindica | reverse complement strand
AGGCGTTACTGAGGCGGCCTGGCCTGGCGGTAAAGCTTTACTGAGGCGGCTTGTCCTAACGGTAAAGCTTTACTGAGGCGGCTTGTCCTAACGGTAAAGCTTTACTGAGGCGGCTTGGCCAAGCGGTAAGGCGTTACTGAGGCGGCTTGGCCTAGCGGTAAGGCGTTACTGGGGTGGCTTGGCCTAGCGGTTAGGCGTTACTGAGGCGGCCTGGCCTGGCGGTAAAGCTTTACTGAGGCGGCTTGTCCTAACGGTAAAGCTTTACTGAGGCGGCTTGGCCAAGCGGTAAGGCGTTACTGAGGCGGTTTGGCCTAGCGGTAAGGCGGTCCTGAGGCGGCTTGGCCTAGCGGTAAGGCGTTACTGGGGTGGCTTGGCCTAGCGGTAAGGCGTTACTGAGGCGGCTTGGCCTGGCGGTAAAGCTTTACTGAGGCGGCTTGTCCTAACGGTAAAGCTTTACTGAGGCGACTTGGCCTAGCGGTAAGGCGTTACTGGGGCGGCTTGGCCTAGCGGTAAGGCGTTACTGAGGCGACTTGGCCTAGTGGTAAGGCGTTACTGGGGCGGCTTGACCTAGCGGTAAGGCGTTATTGAGGCGGCTTGGCCTAGCGGTAAGGCTTTACTGAGGCGGCTTAACCTGGGGGTAAGGCTTGGCTAGCCTAGCGGTAAGGTTTTACTGAGGCGGCTTGGCCTAGAGGTAAGGCTTTACTCAGCGGCTTAGCCTAGCGGTAAGGCTTGGCTAGCCTAGCGGTAAGGCTTTACTGAGGCAGCTTGGTCTAGCGGTAAGGCGTTACTGAGGCGGCTTGGCCTAGCAGTAAGGCTTTACTGAGGGGGCTTGGCCTAGCAGTAAGGCTTTACTGAGGCGGCTTGGCCTAGCAGTAAGGCTTTACTGAGGCAGCTTGGCCTAGCAGTAAGGCATTACTGAGGCGGCTTGGCCTAGCGGTAAGGCTTTACTGAGGCGGCTTAGCCTAGCGGTAAGGCTTGGCTAGCATAGCGGTAAGGCTTTACTGAGGCGGCTTGGCCTAGCGGCTGATAGGCGGACGATGACTTCGGTTCGACTCCTGGCTCCGGCTCTCTTTTCTCTTCAACCGTTGTACTTTATGGACACTGTCCTGCGACTTTGTTCCTCCACAATGAAGGAAACCGACATTAAAAGGCTCTCCGGTATCGCTGTCCAATTTAATTAATGCTGAGTAATTCTTCAGTAACAGCGTAACGTTAGGTATAGTCCAACCCCCCACCCCACCCACCCCGGCCCCTCCCTCCTCCCACCACCTCTTGGGATCTCGGTCCCCAGCAGTACCACTCCAGAGACAACTCGGCGTTAATCAAGTCTAATGAAGGAACACGTACTTCCGTGGGCTGGCCACTCGTTAACTGTTATCAGGATACCAGACGAGGCAAACCGTGCAGGATCGGTTTACGACATTCTTCTTCCAGCCATTGCCATAACTGGTTATGTCATAGGTCTCTGAAAACTAACTCAGCTAACCGACAGTTTTTCGTTCGAGGTGCTCCAATGGAAGAGAGAGAGAGAGAGAGAGTGTGTGTGTGTGTGTGTGTGTGTGTGTGTGTGTGTGTGTTGTGTTGTGTGTGTGTGTGTGTGTGGTGTGTGTGTGTGGTGAGTGTGGTTTGTGTGTGTGTGTGGGTGATGTGTGTGTGTGTGGTGTGTGTGTGTGTGTGTGTGTGTGTGTGTGTGTGTGGTGTTGGTGATTGTGTGTGTGTGTGTGTGTGTGTGGTGTGTGTGTGTGTGTGTGTGTGTGTGTGTCTGTGGTGTGTGTGTGTGTGTGTGGTGTGGGTTGTGTGTGGTGTGGGTGTTGGAGATGTGGTGTGTGTGTGTGTTTGTGTGTGTGTGTGTGTGTGTGTGTGTGTGTGTGTGGTGTGTGTGTGTGCAGGTGGTCTAGGTGGGGTGGTGTGTGTGTTGTGTGTGGTGTGGGTGTGTGTGTGTTTGTGGTAACGCACAAACAAATCAAATTACATCAGACTGCCGTTTCTCTCAGTTATAACCGATGACAATGCTTAACGCCAGCACAAACCAAACCAAACCGAATCGTTCGCATTGAGACGAAACTAATGTCTTATCCGGGACGGAAGCGCCCCGATGTTTCCGTGCGTGCTTCGACGCTATGCTGCTTCCACAATCTTACAGTGCTTACACTTTTCACAGGTACGGAAAGGCGTGGACACTGTAAAGCCCGTTCTTAATTGGGCGAATGTTTGTTCGCGAACCTAGTTGGGAGTATTCGGCGAACCTAGTTGGTTCTTAACTGGGCGAACTTTTGCTTCGCGAACCTAGTTGGAAGTATTCGTCGGGGTCCAGAAAGCTTCGCTCAACATGTTCTGGGAACATTCGCCCTATTCGAGGAACATTGCCTCTGATTGGCTGAGAGCATAGCTCTCCCGTGGATGAGGAAGAAATAAAAATAAAAATGTATGACGGTGTCCCTAGGTTCTTCACTCGCTTCGGAGGGAATATTTTTATTTGTTTACTTGAGGGAGGCTTGAG
>JABMCL010001551.1:797500-810000 GCA_018857735.1 Alviniconcha marisindica | reverse complement strand
TCGTAAAGGTCTATGCTAGCGAGGAACAGCAGAAAGAAGGAAACGGTTTGCACACATGGGAGGGTGTGCAGGTGTGTGCAAGCGACGAATAGAAACACTGACACTACAGTAAAAAGGGACAATCCATGCCGAGTACAAATCTGTGCTAACGACGAGTAGTAGAATGAAGAAAATGGCTTGCAGGCATCTCACTGTCCACACACTGACACTACAGGTAAGGGGGACAATCTATGCTGTGTAAAGGTCTATACTAGCGAGGAATACGGCTTGAGCGCATCTCACTGTCCACACACTGACACTACAGGACAAGGGAAAATTCATTGCTGTGTGCAGGTTTGTGCTAACGACGAGTAGCAGAAGGAAGGAAACGGCTTGCACGCATCTCATTGTCCACCCACTGACACAGCGCGCTCACTGTCCCTCTCTCGGTCAGGCCACAACAGCTTCGGCGTTGCGACAGTCATCTGGAATCGTGCAGACAGTGAGATGCGACCAAACCCGTGATTCCTCTCTTCTTCTTCTTCTTCTTCTCCTCCTGCTCCTCCCCCTCCTCCTCCTTCTTCTTCTTCTTCTTACTGCTGTCATTAGCACCTAAGTTCGTCCAGCATAGGTTGTTACCCTGTGCAGTCCCCGCCCCCCAACCCGCCAACCCCTGTTCGGCCTTTCCCCCTGCCGTGAGACACAGCGACTTGGTTGGCCACGCCCCAAGACACCAACTACAGGCCTCGGCTGTCTTATCTCACATCTCTGGCCATAGTTAGCTGCATCAGTAATGACTGTCCCCCACCTCTTCCTTTACTGCACAGATTGTTGTTGAAGTGTTGCTTTACGTCCACAGAAACCAGAGGCGTATTAGGGACGGGAGCCCAGGACGGTCACCTCGACTTTCACACAGCTCCTGAGCTCTTAAGTGCACAGACGGAAAACGAACTCGTATCTGTCAGTTTTCGAGGCTGTGCTGTCACCAACTGCAGGACAGGCTTACAAAAAGATAGGCCGGTGGTCGAATCGTGGAGCGTGTTGGCCCTGCAGGCAGGCCAGTCTTCGATGGACCCAGTAGTATGGATCAGCAGAAGCAAGCTTTATTTGAGTGTCGCACTGACCCTGCTATCTGGAGAGAGAGAGAAAAAAGGAGGCCAGGTTTTTGGCCAATCTGTCAAACAACTTCGATTACCTGAATGTTTCCTGTGCGTCAGCGGCGCGTGGACAAATCACCCACTTTGGCTTCTGCAGTAATAGAATTACAGTTGGAAAAGCCGCTTACGAGGAGACGAACAACTTCACATGAAAAGTTAATCGCAAAAATAATTTTATCGCAAACCATTCCAAACAGATGTCCGTAATTTAAAGAATGACCTCGTCGAAAGTTCGCTGCTTTCATTTCGTTCAACTTGAGTACGGATTCTTGAGAAGAGGCAAACTGGCCATGAGTAATCCGTTTTATTGTCTGGACTGTGCTAGAAATTATTTCCTTCCTTGCGGGACTTGTTTGAAGCCCGAGAGAAATTAAGAGTCTTAACCGAATTTTCTCTTTTTATGCGAATGGCCTGTGTGGCAATTTGTGGTCACGAGACAGTAAGCAGGCTAGCGTGTCGCGCAGTCATGATTTTGTGCTCACCAGAGTGACGGGGCGGGGCCGGGGCGGGGCCGGGGCGGGTGGGGCGGGGTTGCGGGGGGGAGGGGGGTGGAGGGGGGAGAAAGAAGAAAAAGCATAAAATGCAGTTAATTTCAAATGTGCACGCGACCTGTTTATATCATGTCTGCAATCTTGTACCTTGCGAGTCGAGTCTGGTGTCTCAACGCTGTTAGAGGTTTTAACTGACTGCTGTTGAAAGTGTAGGTAGCTATTTATTAATTTAAACAAATCTGAAGCAAGGATGACTGCTGGCGTTCTAAAACAAGAACCAAACACATAAAAGCTTCAAAAGAACGCTATTTATTAGGATAAAACAGAACCTGCAAATTTTCGGGGTAATTTCCTTTATCTAACTACAAAACGACACTTAACAGTTAAACGGTGAAAAATGAAATGCAAAGCTAAACCACTTATCTGTTTTTGGTTGAGTTATGTTATTTTCTTGTCCAGTGCTTGGAAAAATGTTGGCATGAAATGACGTTTAACAGGTGTGATGTAATGAATATTATATGACGTAAAACCCAAATGGCACAGAAGATTGACAGAGAAAGGGGAGGGAAGGGGGGAGGGGGGGGGAGAAAGAGAGCGCTGAGCTTTGGAATACGGAATCATGGAGGGGGGGGGGGGACGACGACCTTGGAAAGGAAAAAGGCTTCCAGTTCCAATAATAAATAGCGTTCTTTTGAACCTTTTATGTGTTTGGATCTTATTTATTAATTACCTTTTACCCTAACTGTTTCAGTGCTGTTGTTGTTGTAACATAACTGCCGTCTTACGATTGGTGTGACTGTGTGAGTGAGTGCACTTTAGCACCATGAAATATTTGACTACGAGAACTGTTGACTAGGGGATCTACAGGGACTCTATAAGCTATGGAGTATGTGAAACATTGACTACGAGAACTGTTGACTAGGAGATCTACAGGGACTCTGTAAGCTATGGAGTATGTGAAACATTGACTACGAGAACTGTTGACTAGGGGATCTACAGGGACTCTATAAGCTATGGAGTATGTGAAACATTGACTACGAGAACTGTTGACTAGGGGATCTACAGGACTCTATAAGCTATGGAGTATGTGAAACATCGACTACGAGAACTGTTGACTAGGGGACCTACAGGGACTCTATAAGCTATGGAGTATGTGAAACATCGACTACGAGAACTGTTGACTAGGGGACCTACAGGGACTCTATAAGCTATGGAGTATGTGAAACATTGACTACGAGAACTGTTGACTAGGGGATCTACAGGGACTCTGTAAGCTATGGAGTATGTGAAACACCAACAATAGAAGTTATTGACTACGCGTGCTGACAAACCGTGCCAACGTCCTATGACTATGCGTGCAGACAAGCTTGCCAACGTCCTGTTTCGTCAGTATATATTCACTTTCGAGCGGATGGCGTCCGGTCTTCAGATTCAGCAAGAAAAAGGAGGTTCCAGCGTGTTTTAATTAAACCGTCTGTGTCGCCTTTGAAAAGAGGAGTGTGGAGAAAAAGAGCAAAAGATGAAAAGACCAAGAAGGACTTGATCCAAATGAAGAAGGCAGCCGTCTCAATTCGATTGCGATCTCTTCTCTTCCCTACTTTAATTCTTCTCCTTTTTCTTTTTTGACTTCTCTGTTCTTATAACTCTTATCTCTTCTTTTTTTCTTCCTTTTTTTTCTTTTTTCTTCTTTTTTTCTTCCGTTTTAGAGCTGTTTGAACAATTTGCAATGCAAAGTAGCAAGTCGATGTTTATCTTTTTCTTCTTGTTTCTTTTTTAAAAATTTGTTTTACACCGAATGTGTGTGCAGTCAGTTCTTCGCTTTAGTTTCTTCTGCATTGTCACGAAGAGAAGAAAAGAAGCGTGTGTAAAATCGCTGTGCATTTTGTGAATAGGCTACAGACGTCGCAAGAGTCTAGCGTCACGAGCCAAGCATAGGTGGCCAATAAAATGGTGCCTATAAGCACTGTAACCAGCACAGCTCTCAGACATCTCTGTTCTGTACCTCTGCGTGCTGTTATACTGTTGCGTGTATTCCTTCATACTGTATTATATTTATGCTGTATCATATAACTGTACGCTGCTACATACTATTTATGCTTAATAGGCCTACTGTTTAAACTTTTGTATACCGTTTCCGTGATAGTGGCAAACGAAGGACTGCAATCCCAACATCTTTAAAACAGAAAAGAAAAGACATTCTAAAAGATACAAGCGACAAGGCACAAACGGGAAAACGAACTGGTTTCATCTAACACGTTGCCATCTGTTGCATGGTTATAAAATCGGCTTATTGAATTTTGTTACTGCACTTCGATTATTGCAACACAAAAAAACAACATTTCCTTCGACCCAGTTATGAAATTAAGAGAGAAACCAGCTCCTGTGTCACTTGCTCTTGGCGGGCATTACGCCAAGGGAATTGTCCTGCGAGAATTGTCCATGGGGAAACTGTCCTAAGAAAGTTTTCTTTGATGGAATTGTTCGGGGAACTGTCTGGACGCGGAGGAGGGGAGAGAGAGTGATTGTCCACAGGGGGAAGGGGGAAAAGGAAGCTGAAATCATTCGATGAAAAATGAAAATGGACAAGACCGACCCACTAGAGAATAAAATCATGCGCGCCGCTGTTTGGTTTATTTGGATTTAACTTTTTTTTTTAAATCGAATAATAGGGGGAAGAAAAGAAAAAAAGGCCTAGGAACAGTTGGAGCCGGAAGTGCCCTACAGCCAGCTAAGCTAACATTCAACAACTGTTCGTACGATGCATTGTACCTTAGATTTGGCCAGGGATCATGCCCCATGGAAATGTCAATTATTATTATAGTTGCAGCCTAGCTCGCAGCTTAGCTCGCAGTTCAACTGTCTTAAATTTTGCAAAATGTGTTTTTGTCGGTGGCTGGATTTAATATGCTGTCATCGGCACAGGAGCGCCTCAGGACGATCTGAGAAACATCTGCATACGAAAGTGAAATTAGAATTGATAGAAACGGTGAACCTTCTGCACTATTTCGCACTTATAACGATTCAACATTTGCGATTAACCCCAAAAGTCTGTGTATGGCATTTTCAGTTTCCTGCTCCATAGTCACATCATTGCAATGTTACATTCTAGCTTTGGACAAGCCGTCGGAACGAACAGA
Source organism: Alviniconcha marisindica (assembly GCA_018857735.1). Classification (NCBI taxonomy): domain Eukaryota; kingdom Metazoa; phylum Mollusca; class Gastropoda; family Provannidae; genus Alviniconcha; species Alviniconcha marisindica. The sequence continues at coordinate 805,236 of JABMCL010001551.1, read as the reverse complement.
ACTGGCTGTCCGTCTGAACACGAAACGCTTGTGTTGATTTACTGTGCAGCACGAGGAAGAGATTAAAATAAGGACTGTACAGTCATGGTAAAGTTGCCCTAACGAACGCTTATCCGAATATCAGAGCAAAATATTAGGTCGAAGAAAGCGGGGGGGGAAGAGGGGGGGGGGGGGGCGACAGAACGGTCATACTGGGGCGGGTAAAGATCTCACTGGGGCGGAGGAAATGATTAAAAAGAAGAAAAAAAGAAGCCGCGATCATTTCTATAGCGTCGAATTTCACCGACACGGTTGAGCATACCGCGCTTTACAAGATCAACAAAAATGTGTACCTTAGAACCTGAAAAGTAATAATTATATAGTCATAATATTTTATTCCTCGCACATCGCACACACACACACACACACACACACACACACACACACACACACACACACACACACACACACACACTGAGGCACACACAACACACACACACACACACACACACACATACTGAGGCACACACACACACACACATACTGAGGCACACACACACACACACACACACGCGCGCGCACACACACACGCACGCACCCCCCCCCCCCCCCCCCCCCCCACACACACACACACACTCACACAGGCGCACGGAAGGAATGTAACAAAGATTGAGAGAGGGTAGGCGGGGAGGGGGGGGGGGAGGGGATGAGGCAAGTAAGAAGACATGATCTGAAATCACTTGTTGTGGTATTGTTTGTAGAGGCGAGTTTTTAACGCAGTGTTCAATGCATGAGAGGACTGAATGTGACGGATGTCAGAAGGGGGCCAATCACATTGCTTTGGAGCACAGCAGGAGAAACAGCGTTGCCAAAGGTTTTTGTTCTAACATGGGGGATACGAATGTGTCTGCAGACGAACGAAGCTGCCTGGAAGAGGCGCACACAGCAGGTCAGACAAATGGGCAGGAGATGAGTAACAGAAGAAGTTGTGACAGATACTTGACAGTTTGCAATCTATTCTGTCCTGGACCGGCAACCAAAGAGGAGCTTGCAGAAGAGGTTGCACGTGAGTTGGGGTTAGAACAAGGGGTGTATTGGGGCTGAGTAGAAGGGTCGTATTGGGGGCGGGAAGGCGAGTCAGTGGGGGGGGGGGGGGGGGGGGGGAAGGGGGGAGGAAGGTGATTCAGCATTGGTTGTATTGAGGGACGGGGGACGGTGGGGGAGGGGGTTCAGCATTGGTCGAATGGGGGGGGGTGGGGGGGGGGGGAGACGAGTCAGCATTGGTCGTATTGGGGGGGCGGAGCAGAAGGATCGTATTGGAGGCAGGAAGGCGAGTCGGTATTGGTGGTATTGGGGCTGAATAGAAAGGTGGTATTGGGGGCGGGAAGGGAGTCAGTATTGGGGGCGGGAAGGGAGTCAGTATTGGTCGTATTGGGGGCGGGAAGGGAGTCAGTATTGGTCGTATTGGGGCTGGGTAGAAGGGCCGTGTTGGGGGCTGGAAGGCGAGTCAGCACTGGTCGTACTGGGGCGGAGAAGAAGGGTCGCATTGGGGGCTGGAAGGCGAGTCAGCATTGGTCGTATTGGGTGCGGAGCAGAAGGGTTATTTTAGGGGCGGGGGAGATAGATCGTGTTAGGGACCAGGCAGAAAGGTCGTACTAGGGAAGGGTGAGCAAGGTCGTTTAATTTTTATATATATAAATAATAATTAGAGTATTTATAAAGTGCAAAATCGTGTCCGTAGAGACTAGTCTAAGCAAGCAAGCGCACAGAAAGAGAGAGGGGGAGAGACACACAGACAGACAGACAGACAAACAGACAGACAGACGGACAGACGGACGGACGGACGGACGGACAGACAGACAGACAGAGACACAGATAGAGAGGCACCCGCACACACGAGCTTAAAATGGGCAGGAAACAGAGACTTAGATGAATGAAGACAGCAGCACGCACAGAAAACATGGCAGCTCTACAGTTTTGGGAAAATAAATGTTTTTAGGTCGCACTTGAAAGAGTCCAAGGAGGGTTTCTGTCGGAGAGGAAGGGGAAGGTCATTCCATGTAGATGGACCGAAAATATATATAGTCAGGAACCGATCAGTTCCACTGTATTTGAACTTAAGCAGTGATGACGAGCTTTAGCTGAACCTAGCAGTGTTTGCAGCGCAAGGGAGACAATAGTGGGCAAGGTCTATTTGACATTGCAATGTTCCTGACTTCTTACTTCCTGATCGTCTCCTTTTTTATGTAGCCTGAGCCAACAAATGTGTGCTGCTAAAAAAGAAAGAAAGAAAGAAAAGAGAGAGAAAAAAGGCAGGAACAGCAGAGAAGAGCAAGAGTTTGCTGTAAGATAGCAAGCGGTGCTTCTCCGTCTGTCTGTGTGTATAACTTCCTCTCTCTCTCTCTCTCTCTCTCTCTCTCTTCTCTCTCTCTGAGGCCTTTCTCCTCTCTCTCCTGTACGCATGTATGCTTCAATACTCCCCTAGTTCCATGTGATATTTGCTGTGCAGTTTCTGTTAAAATGGACGTCTGGTCAGAGGGCAACAGTTTTGGACGAAGCACCGGTAAGCAAGGACAACGTTTGGGGAGACTGGGCAGAGATCAGTACGGAGCCCTCCCCATGGGCAATGGAACCCGAACAGCGGAACAGCAATTTCCCGCTGCACCCCGTACCGCCTTCAGTCACCCCTACACTGAGGCGATAATACCTAATCGATGCACAACTCCGCAAACTTTAGACCACCTCGCTTCCGTTTTGCCACATCTAGCTGCTGAAGAGAGACTATGTTTTAGAGAGAGACTGGGTGCGGGAGAGAGAGGGGAGAGAGTTTGGGTAGGAGAGAAGGGGGGGATTGGGTAAGAGAGAGAGACAGAGAGAGAGAGACAGACAGACAGACAGACAGAGACAGAGACAGAGTCAGACAGAGACAGAGACAGACAGAGAGAGATATTGGGTAGGGGAGACAGAGATTGGGCAAGAGAGACAGACAGACAGAGACAGAGGGATTGGGTAGGGGAGACAGAGACTGGGCAGTAGAGAGAGAGAGACTGGGTAGGGGAGACAGAGACTGGGCAGTAGAGAGAGATTGGGTAGGAGAGAGAGAGAGAGATTGAATAGGGGAGACAGAGACTGGGCAGTAGAGAGAGAGATTGAATAGGGGAGACAGAGACTGGGCAGTAGAGAGAGAGACTGGGTAGGGGTGACAGAGACTGGGCAGTAGAGAGAGATATTGGGTAGGGGAGACACAGACTGGGCAGGAGAAAGAGAGAGAGAGAGAGAGAGAGAGAGAGAGAGAGAGAGAGAGAGAGGAGAGAGAGAGAGAGATTGAATAGGAGAGACAGAGACTGGGCAGTAGAGAGAAAGAGATTGGGTAGGGGGGACAGAGACTGGGCAGAAGAGAGAGAGAGAGATTGAATGGGGAGACAGAGACTGGGCAGTAGAGAGAGAGAGAGAGATTGGGTAGGGGAGACAGAGACTGGGCAGTACAGAGAGAGAGACCCCTACCCAGTCTCTCTCTCTACTGCCCATTCTCTGTCTCCCCTATTCAATCTCTCTCTCTACTGCCCAATCTCTGTCTCCCCTATTCAATCTCTCTCTCTCTCTCTCTCCTACCCAATCTCTCTCTCTACTGCCCAGAGAGAGAGAGAAGGGGGGGATTGGGTAGGGGAGACAGAGATTGGGTAGGAGAGGGAGAGAGATACTGTTAGGAGAGAGATGGCAGGAAATTAACGAGCGAAGAGCGTATCGAAGACAGAGCGACTTTTCAATGAAGACGATCTCTATAACCACGCAATCTGGATTCCTCAGACCTGACGACATATGTGCGCTTCGCTGCTGCAGCCTTCCTGGCGCCATCCAACCCTGGCGCTTTCCTTTTGCGGCGCAAGTCGATGAAACAGGTCACTGCGCATGCTCCAAGAACTGCGCCCATAGACATTTGTCAAGGAAAGTGTAGAGCCTTTTTCTGCGGTTGCACGGGCGACAAAAACGGGTTATCTATCGACCGCTACAGCATGGTAATTGTAGTGTAGGCATGGGTGGGCTGGACAGGGTAACAACAGTGTAGAGACTGCACAGTAAGAAAAGGTTGACTGGACATTAGAATCATTATTTGTAACTCTGCATATATTTGTTTTCCCAATATCTGCCAACCACAAAGAATAACCCTCTGTTATTCGTAAAACATATTTCAACGTTTCCTGCTGTGTATCCACAGTCCACAGTGGGTGCGATTGGGAGGTACTGTGGAGCCTCGTAATAATGAAACGTCAACACAAACAGACAAAAGATCGTTCTCTTCAACTGCAGATGGAAACGAAATATTGTATCCAAGTATTTCATCGGTGTTTTACAGCTGGTCTTTTTCTTCTCCGAAATTCTGGTAAGCGCAATAGCAGCAAACATTCCGGTCAGGTGCTTCGCAGTCAAGTATGAATTATGTTACAATCAGTATGATTTTATTCAATAGTCTTCAAGCTGCTAGTTTGTGTAAAATAGTGTAGTTACCATTTACTGCTTTCTCTGACAAGTTAGATACCAGATCACGCTTTTATTTATGCTCAGGAAACGAAAACAAAAAACGCATTATATTAAAACAGATCTGAGCACACAGCCCAAAGAATCATACATAAACCCATAAAAAGTGACCAGCCCACGTCACAGTTACCTTGGCAACATTCGTCAATGTACAGCAAGAAGAAAGAATGAGAGAGAAGGAAATTAAACCACAGGCAGACAAACAATTGCTGACTGCTATCTTACAGCAAAATCTTGATTTTCTGCTTCTTCCTCTTCTTCTTCTTCTTCTTTTTCTCTCTCTCTTTTTTTTTTTTTTTTTTTTGAAGACACAACACTCGGTTGTTGTCCCCGCAAAGGCTACATTTGGGGGTGGGGGGTGGGGGGGACGAACGGGAAACAAGAAGTCAAGAACATTTCACTCGTCAAACTGACGTTGCCCACGACCGTCCAATCCCTCGTGCCAGCAAAAACTGCTAGGTTCATATAAAGCTTGTCGTCTACACAGTAAAGCCCACCGGCTCCTGACTGCCACAAACATTCGCAATCATGCCCGCAGAGACTTCAGAAGATACTTTTGACCCCTCCCCCGCCCCGCCCCCCCCCCCCCCCCCCCCCCCCCCAAATCCCTCCAAGAGTGCTGTCAAAATCTAACAATACGCAGCAGTTTAACAAAAAAAAGATCAATCTAGTTCTGCTTTTACAAAACACTAAGCCTCAAGAGGATTCAGACAAGACAGCCAGTCTTGTTTAACATTGCCTGGATACTGACAGTCTGAAGTCCGTTTTGTCTAGTACTAACTTCTGATATTTATTCTTTAAAAAAAAAATATATATATATATTTTTTTTTTTTAAGGGAACTCTCCTTCGCAGACTCAGCTTCTCGTGTGCTTGGAGTAGGTTAAAAGAGCATGGTCCGTAGAAGTTTTGCCACTGAACGTGCCGCTGATCTTGTCGATTTTATAAGGTGACCTTTTCAAACACCATCACTAACACTTGTTTCATGGGCGCATTGCCGGGTTGTGCGCTCTTTTGCTGCGTTTCATTTTTACGTCACCAAAATGTCTTTGGTGTCACGGATAGAACACCAGGAGCTCTCAGGTCAGGTCACGGAAGAAATGCATGTTGATTGCAGTCATTTTTGTTGTTCTGACCTTCTGTGTACACCCCTTCCAGGCAGCTTCTTTCTCCTGCGGATACATTCGTATCCCCCACTGTTTTTATCTCTTTGGAGTGAACATTTGATGACGCACTGCAGCGTTATACAAAAAAAAGAAACAGTAAAAGTCCACGAGAAAAGGTGTGGTCTACTGGGTTTTACCCCAAATTATTTTTAATTCATACTGATTTGTGTGTGGGGGGGGGGGGAATTAGCCGGCAGATGAAAAAACGATGCAATAACAAACAAAAAATAACGAAAACTGGTTGCTGTTGTCGTTGTTGCTTTTTTGTGGTTGTTGTTTTCGTTTTCATTGTTGTTGTTTGTTTGTTTTTGTTTTAGTTTTCGCCAAATCTGAGAAGGCTAGTTCCCGTCACGGGCAGTCAGCCTTGATGGTAACACCAGGCCGAAACATGTCACAGAAAAAATATATTTTAAAAGATATAAAAATAAAACTCTAATGGATTCACGATGCCTTATGTTTAAAGGCGATTACCGGGGGGGGGGGGGGAAGATGAAAGAACCAGGAAGGCAGAAATAAGAAGAGCGAAATTCCGCGAAGAACGCAAAAAGCTATACCCTGACCTATTCACGATTTAAACAACAACAACAACAAAAGCGAGAGAACCTTTGATAACTCTGAATTCTCAACAGAGGGGCATCTTAATTTCTGCGTCCGCAGTACCTACTGCGAACTGCGTCTGCATAAACCGGCACTTTCTGCCCGAAAGATCAGATAGTGGAGCGTGGGGGGGGGGGTGCGGCAATTTGCAAGTCACTGCAGTGTCCAATCAGTGATAAGGAAGGAAGCAAGCCCCCAGTCGTAGGCGACTACCACTGTGAAAGGGCCGGGCAGGAAAGCACCTCACGTAGAAACACACCCTTCCCAAAGGACCCGTGGACCAAGCCAGAGATACGGTCTCCCACCAGACGCACTACCGCCCATCAAGCAACTCGTTCCGTGATGGACCGCAGTCAACGCTGAACACTTCCTCTAAGCGACCAGCTCGGAAACTCGGTTTCACAAGTGCACCTTTTAGCGAAGAATTTCAAGTGATCTCCACGGTCTTCCGGGACAATGTCTCCACGAGTCTGGCACCGAGGACGGGCCGAGCAAGACTGGAGCAGAGGCGGTGTGCGCGAGGGCACTTTCTGAAATTTGCATGCTGGGTAATTGCATTCTCAAGGATACAGAGATTTTTATTCCTTTAAGCCCTTGTGGGGTTTGGAGAATTATAAAAACCCAGCACTCCTCAAAATAAACAGCGCAGTAAAATTATACGAAGAGGGATGAAAATAGTAAAAATGTCTCGCACAAAAAAAAGAGAAGTATAATTAACTGACAAACACGTTTAACTCACAGCAAATTTAACTGCATTTACACAAGTAAAATATTTATTCAGCAAGAGCGGTCTTAGGTATTGGTCTATGGAGCCATGCTATTTTCACTTCTGCTATTTTCGCTTCTCTTCTAAATATTGACCAAGCAAAAATATCTCATCTTCTTTTCTTCCCCCCCTCCCCCCCTTCTCTCTCTCTCTCTCTCTCTCTCTCTCTCTCTCTCTCTCTTCTTCTTCTCTCTCTTCTCTTCTTCTTCTTCTTCTTCTTCTTCTTTCTTTCTTTGTTCTTCTTCTACCCCTGTAGGCTGACATAATTCAACAACAAAATTATAACGATGGCGGTGGAAGAATATCACAGAGTTCTTTCCATCGGCCACCGTCACCAAACACCGACAGCTGGCCGTCTGGAATCGAATCCGATAAGCCGGTCTGCAGCATGGAGATGCAGCTGCCCCAACTGTTCATCTGCCCTCTTGACCTCTTGCCCTCAGAAAACCTCTTTAGTTCTTGAATTCTAATGTCCCCACCAAACCTGGAGTTTAAAAAAATCGACAGCTATCATTTCTGAATGTGATTGTTCGTACGGAAAATGGACACGGGCCTTTAAGGGCTACAACTACTTAACATATGGCTGGAACGTTTTGTGCAGACTGTCTGAAATGACGACTGGGATTTTGCCTCTGACCGAAATGAACCTGCACCTTGTGAGCCTCGATCAATTCCAGCGAATTTCAAGTATTTT
>JABMCL010001551.1:785000-795000 GCA_018857735.1 Alviniconcha marisindica | reverse complement strand
CCTACGAGGGAAATTACCATCTATCCGTCTACACCAGGAGTTGCTGTTCTTTGACGGCCGAGAAGCACGCAAACGGCGCTCCTGTGTTTGTATTTCGTTAAGCGCTGCGGGGTAGGACACGAGTTGTTGTGAATGTAAAGTTTTCTTTGGAGAATTCGCTTGCGATTTGACAGACAATCTGGCGTTGAATATGCTAAATCAGATTTTGATCTTGTTTCTTCAGGGTTGTTGTCGGAAAATAGACCTTCAGTTACGGATAAATTATATACCGTTTAATTGTGTAATATATTGCACAATTGTGTAGGCTGACCGAGGTGACCACAGGGTGTTAAAGTGGGTTGACTGCCAGGTCATACAAAAGTCAAGCGGAGGGGGCGTCGGGGGGGGGGGGGGGGGGGGGGGGGATGGAGGGTCATAGTCTGACAGATGGATGGGATGACTTATTAATCACTGGTTCATTCGTTCATTTGTACTTTATACCATTCACTGTTTGTGACTGACTGGTTGATACGACTGGCATATTGTACTGAATGATTTACTTCGTTCAATAACTAGATCACGGATTGCCTTGCTTGGTTGGTTAGCTGCATGGGAGGAATTAAACAGAAGTTCTGCTTTAAAGCGATGGTGCATTAAACAGCCAGGTCTTTTCGAAGTTAAAGTCTCATTGAAGAGCAAAGTAAATCGGAAATAAGGGGGGAAGGGGTGGAGGGGTTTTTCAACGTGGCAGACAACCAGACAGTAGAAAACCGATCTTGATCGCAGAAAACAAAACGAAACAAATAACAAACAAACAAACAAAAAACAAAACAAAAAGGAGAACAACCGGTCGATAAGACCTTTGGGCTTGAAGTAAAACGAGAAGAACATCCTGTCTTAACCTTGTTTCTAAAAGCCCGAGTCTCCATATCTATACTTTCATTGCTCTCACTACGGGCGACCCTAGTTTATTGACCTGAGATGGGCCTGTGTCGCTGGAAACTTTAAAGGACACACGATACCACTACCATCACCACCACCACCACCACCCTGTGTTTCCCCTTCATGCCAGGAAATTCAGCAAACTAAGGGATGGGAGCTCTGCAAGAGGGTGGGAAGAAGGGTGGGGGGGGGGGGGGGGGTAGTTGAGGGCGAGGATCGGATGCTGGCTGGGGAGAGGGGGGTGAGGGCGAGGGTCGGATGCCGGGTGGGGACAGAGGGAGGGGGGGGCGAGGAGGATGCCGGGTGGAGAGGGGAGTGAGGGCGAGGGTGGAGGGGGGAGGAGGGGGTGAGGGCGAGGGTAGGATGCCGGGTGGAGAGAGGGGGGGGGTTAGGGCGAGGGTCAGTGCCGGGTGGGGAGAGAGGGAGGGGGTGAGGGCGAGGGCAGGATGCCGGGTGGGAGAGAGGGGCGGAGTGAGGAGAGGGTAGGATGCCGGGTGGAGAGAGGGGGAGGGGGGTTAGGGCGAGGTCAGTGCCGGGTGGGGAGAGGGGGGGGGGGTTAGGGCGAGGGCAGGATGCCGGGTGGGAGAGAGGGAGGGGGTTAGGGCGAGGGTAGAATGCCGGGTGGAGAGAGGGGGGGTGAGGGCGAGGGTCGGATACCGGGTGGGGAGAGAGGGGGGGTGAGGGCGAGGGTTGGATGCCGGGTGTGGAGGGGGGGGGGGGGAGGGCGAGGGTTGGATGCCGGGAGGGAAGTGTTGAGGGTGAGGACGTAGGTCGGATGCCGGATGGGGAGTGGGAAGGGTTGAATGCCCGGTGGGGAGAGAGAAAGGAGAGGGGGGTGAGGGCGAGGGTCTGATGCCGGGTGTGGGGGGGTGGGGGGGTGGAGAGGAGGTGATGGCGAGCGTCGGATGCCGTTTCTGAGGAGAAGCTTACGGGTCGTGTGACAAGCACCGACAGCTCCTAAAGATGCTGAGAGTGTAGACTGGCAGAAGACGTTCAGAGAAGTCGCTTGGTGATTGCACATTGGCAGAGGGTGGTCTCAGAAGATGCTGAGTGTATAGTACGCATGGTGTCGCAGACGAGGCTGTGTACAAACTGTGTCTCAGAAAATGCTGGATGTATACAGGGTGTCTCAGGAAATTCAGAGTGTAGACAGGGTGTCTCAGGAAATTCAGAGTGTAGACAGGATGTCTCAGGAAAGGCTGAGTGTAGACAAGGAGTCTCAGGAAGTGCTGAGTGTAGATAGGGTGTCTCAGGAAGCGGGAAATGTCGCGCTGAGTACGACACATCCAACTCTTCCACGACGAACTGTTCCACACCTCCGACTGTTTCGTTCACACGGCCTGTAGTAACGCTGCAAAATGCCCAAGATTTTCTTGATGCCTGTTGCACTCGTACACTCTCGCGGCCTTGGCGGATGTCGGGAGATGTGATCGTTCCTTATTTCCCCCGAGAGGCCGGGGGGGGGGAGGGGTAAAGGGTTGTCTGTCTATCTTCCCACAGCGCCAGTGGTGTTCTACCGTCCAAACACAGCCCTGCAATAATTACTACCACCCGCCTCCTTGCTGCCACTGACAACAAGGCCAAGCCGTATTTATTTTCAAGGCATTTATTATTCATTTACCTCCTTACTTATTCATGCGCCAATATCGACTGTTGCCTGACAGCGCTGCGCTACGCTGGTTAGTATTGTAACCCAATTAACCGTGTGTGTGCTGGCGCAATTAGCTAATATAACGTGCTAACAGGATGGTCACGTCACTACCGCCGGAATGGAGATCCGGGCTTCCGGTGTTCCGTGCCGTTAGCTGACAGCTGTGACTCCCCTAAGTGTATCAGTGGGTAAGAGTTCACAGAAACTTGTTGTTGATCACTTTTATATATAGCGCTATTCTCCGATCTCGAGCAGACTCACTGCGTTCTTGTCGCATGTAATTCTAAATGAGTGACTGTGGCTTTACAAGGCGCGTTTTTTGAATATCCGCCGAAATGGTGTACTTACAGCGCTGTTTGGTTGTTACGTGGCCGGTGCCACGTGAAACTGCTGCCGTCTCGGCGCGTTTTGTGTACACTATACAACCATGTAACGTCACTTCATGCAAAGACACATACGTAGGGAGTATGCGTGTTTAGCAGTAACCTGCCACCTGCATATTTGGCAGAATGACCGGGATCTGGTAACAAGAGGGTGGAACTGGTGCCGAAATAAGAGTCAGCACAGAAAGTTGACCCTGCACCAAAAAATTATCCCGCCGCTCCTGCCGGGACTCGAACCTTTGTCCTTTGATCACTAGACCGGCGCCCTAACCACTGAGCTATCCCGGCTCCCTGGAGAGCAGACTCTATGTGCTGAGACATACGTCAGTCTTTAAAGGTGAAACTACACTGTTGATCGCAGTATTTGTTGTGATGGTACACACTTGGTTTCTGTCGATATTTAACTGTGGCGGACGGTGTCAGCTTCGTACATCAAAGGCACGTTCTATCGCAAATACTTCTTGTCGTCGTTGTCGTCGTCGTCGTTGTTGTTGTTGTTGTAGTTGTTGCTGTTGTTGTTGTTGTTGTTGTTGCTGCTGCTGCTGCTGCTGCTGCTGCTGCTGCTGTTCAGGTCTTTATGTCATGGCTTATTCTAAACGCTGGACATCATTACACTGAACTGTGTGACACCCTATGGCAAAACGGAACTTTAAGTAATCATAACCACATCAGTACATTGAATCTCGTGACACCCTATGGCAAAATAAAACTGTAGGTAATCAGGTCCTCGCCGTTACCCTGAATCTCGTCACCCTATGAGAAAAAAAAATGAATTTCTAAATCAGTCATGTCCACATCGTTACACTGAATCTTGTGACACCCTATAGCAAAATGGAACTCATCATGTCCACATGTAAGAAGTCATGTCCACTGAATCCTGTGACACCCTATGGCAAAATGGAACTTTAAAAGAAATCATGCCAACACCGTTACCCTCAATTCCGTGACGTTCAATCTACGGCCAAAAACAAACAAACATGGTACTCGAAGGAACCGAGTCCACAACCGAATCTCAAGGGTCACGCAAAGTTGACACGGTGACACTGTGCCGTCATCGCCGTCTTTATTAGGCAAGTGTCAATCGATCAGAATTATATGGCACGCACCACGTTAAACAATTCATCAATCTACTCACGCGTGCATGGAGCGTGGTTTTGCCCGATGCTGAGCAGGTTCACGAAGTTGCCTGTGTCCCGCGGCACTTTGCATCCACCGATAAATTATTCACGTTGCTAATGGGATTTCAGATCCATTGCATTGTTCGTGAAAACAAAGCGGGCGTCGAGATGGCCATATTACCCGTGTTGTGCGTTTCTTCCACTACTAAGCATGCATGGGTGGAGATCCAGAAATAAAGAACCTGTCACACAGGGACCATGCATGGGTGGAGATCCAGAAATAAAGAACCTATCACACAGAGACCATGCATGGGTGGAGATCCAGAAATGGTAGGGCGGAGATCCAGAAATAAAGAACCTGTCACACAGAGACCGATGTAGAGCGGTCGGTTATGCAAATCTCTAGACATGCATGGGTGGAGATCCAGAAATTGTATGGGTGGAGATCCAAAAATAAAGAACCTGTCACACAGAGACCATGCATGGGTGGAGATCCAGAAATAAAGGACCTGAGCTAGCTTATCGGACTTATAGAAACTTAGTAACTACTAAGATTAGAGACAGAAAACTGGAATATTTAAATGAACTTGATTTAAAGGCATCTGACCCAAAACAGTTCGGTACTAAGGAATGGTGGAAACTGGTAAAACAATTTATGAATAAAAAGGCATATCCGACGACATTCCTCCCATCTTCTTCAATGGTACTTTGTATTCTTCCAGCGAAGACAAGGTCAACGCATTGAATGATTATTTTATTCAACAATCGATTTTAGACAATCCAAACGAAAATACTCCAAATGTAGAGTACACTGACTCTGAAATTACTGATATTATTCTTAAGCACGCTGACATACATAGTGTAATATAAAATTTAGACAAATCAAAGGCAACAGGGCCCGATATGATTCATAACAAATTGCTGATAGCTACAGTTGACATTATTACAGAACCCTTAACCATCCTATTTAACCGCTGTTTGAATGAAGGTATCTTTCCAAACATTTGGAAGATTGCTCATGTAACACCACTACATAAAAGGACCCGAAAATCTGTGTAATAATTATCGTCCTATTTCGCTGTTAAGTTGTGTAGGCAAGGTCTTAGAACGATGTGTTTACAGCCGTGTGTTGAATTATTTAAAGGTTAATAATATTATTACTCCATCCCAGTCAGGATTTATGCCAGGAGACTCGACAGTTAACCAACTCACATCAATATATCATGACCTATGTACATCATTCGATCAAAGAATAACTACACAATCCATTTTTTTCGACATTTCCAAAGCCTTCGATCGAGTGTGGCACAAGGGATTATTGAAAAAAATAGAAGTTTGGTATAAGAGGCAATTTGGCATTATGGTTTCAAACTATTTACAAAATCGCAAACAAGCCGTTGTTATAAAAGGTAAAAAGTCTGAATACAAAACAGTACCTTCTGGAGTTCCACAGGGCTGTGTTAGGCCCTTGTTATTTCTCATATATATAAACGACATAACCAAAAATATTGAATCTGTTAAAAAACCCTTTTGCGGATGACACAAGTGTGTCACTTGCATTGAAAGACCCCGACAGAAGAGCAGCAATTTTAAATTCTGACTTGGAAAAAATTAACAGCTGGGCGAAACGATGGAAAGTTAGTTTTAATGAAGAAAAAACTGAATTGTTAACATTTAAGAAAGACAACCATCCAGTTTACCCACTGTCATTTGGAAATATTGTTCTCGAAGACAAGGAATGTCACAAACACTTAGTCTGATTTTTCAAAGTAACTGCAAATGGGAAAAACATATAAACAGTATTATTAGAAAAGTAACCTTCTTATTTCATGTTTACGTTCCTTTAAGTACAAGTTATGCAGAAAAGCCTTGGATACTATGTACAAATCCTTTATATTGCCACAGTTTGACTACGCCGACATTGTTTGGGATAATTGTACTGGAACACTTTCAAACATGCTCGAAAACCTGCATTTGGAAGCTATAAGAATTATTTTAGGAGCTGTTAGAGGAACAAGCCACGAAAAGTTGTATAAAGAATCTGGATTTTGCACACTAAAAGAAAGACGAAAACGTCACAAGCTATTAATGTTTCACAAAATGATTAATTACCTATGCCCCGGATACCTATCGAACTTAGTACCACCTCTAGTTTCAACAACAAACCCGTATCATCGCAGACGACCACATGAAAGAGTCATTCCCTCTCACAAAACAGAACTATATGCAAATCATTCATTCCGTCAACTACCCAACTGTGGAACACATTACCTCAAACTATACAAACAAATCCTTCAATTAGTCTGCTGAAAATATTTGTCAACGAATGACCTGTGGTTCCTATATATTATTATTTTGGTTCTAGAAAGGAACAAGTTAAGCATTGTAGACTTCGACTTGCTATTAGCGATTTAAATTATGACTTATTCAGACGCCACCTATTAGAGACCCTATATGTTCATGCGGATATACAGCAGAAACATCAGAGCATTTCCTACTACATTGTCCCCTTTATAATAGTATTAGAAATAAAACCATTAATAAACTAGATGAGAATGAAAGAAATATCAATACACTTCTGTTTGGAAACGACCAGCTATATTTAGAAACTAATAAGAAAATATTTGCTATAGTCCACGACTTTTTGCGCCAAACCGACCGCTTGTAAATCTGTAAAAATCTGCCAAAATTTGTTTATGATACAAGCGAAGAAGTACACGTTTTAATCCTCTCCCTCTCTCCTCAGATCAATAATTATGACATCACTAGACCATTCGGTTAGTTATTTGCTTTTTAACCCCCACCCCTCCTCCGTTTTGTTGTTGTTGTTTTTGCTATTTGTTTTTGTTTGTTTGTTTTTGTTGTCATTTTGGTCTTTGTTGGTTTTGTTGCCTCTGACGTTTTTGACAACAATTTGCCATCTTGCTATCGTAAATGTCTGTGTGATTATCATTTTATCTATAGGTAACACTCAAATAAGCATATTGCTTTTGTGTTTCCTGTACTTATTTGTGGAGCTTATGATTACGATGAATGAATAAAATTTTGTTTAAACCAAAGTACCTGTCACACACAGAGACCGACGTAGAGCGGTCGGTTATGCAAAACTCTAGACATGTCAGTACTTGGACGCCTTGGTTTTGTCCAGTTACAGTCCAGTTCTTCTGGATATGCGAGTACGAGTACACCCTGCCTTTGTTCAAATGCAATAAAGTACATCTAGACAAGCCAGTATGTTTAATAATAATGATGGAAATTCGTAAAGCGTCTACCAAGCGGTTCAAAGTACGCCTTGGTTTTGTCCAGTTACAGTCAAATTCTTCTGGACATGCAAGTACGAGTACACCCTGCCTTTGTTCAGTTACAGTGAGGTACATCTAAACAAGCCAGTACGCATGCACCTTGGTTTTGTTCAGTTGCAAATTCCTCTTAACACGCCAGTATGTCTATACCTTGCTTTTCTCCAGTTACAGTCAAATTCCTCTATGTATGCCAGTAGATGTACACCTTGGTTGTGTCTGGTCACAGAACTGCTGTCAATCGCGAAAGACGTAGAGTATCAGGGCGAAATATAGCTCGCCAAATCCAAAGCCAAAGTCTGATTAACTGATTTTTACACACGCCGCTTTACACCGAAAGAGAATTGTTTATTTTATTTTATTTTTTGGTTGTTACATACACACACACACACACACACACACACACACACACACACACACACACACACACACACAACACACACACACACACAAACACAAACACATGAAGCTGAATGAGTAAGGAAAGCAACAACAAAAAACAGAAAGGCGGCATTTGACCTGGCAGCAAGCGAAGCACGCAACGCTACATTCTGACCTACTTCACGCTTAGCAGAGGGACCCGGTAATAGTCATGTATTATCAGCGGGCGGGGCATTAATTTCTGCATCCGCGGTATCCCTGACCTGACCCAACCCCTACCCCTCATCCTTCACCCCCCTTCCTGTCCTAGGCAGAATGTCCATTTACCAGACCCCCCCCCCCCCCCCAAATTGTGGGGTGTGGGGCGTTTAATCAAATAACATGCATCCGTCCATCATTACAATCCATATGTTCACTCATTCATTCACACTTCTTTTTGATATCTATCATAACAACATCATTTTCAATACAAGGCACATACCCACCAGTTACAAATTCACATGTTCCCCCTACCTGCATCCGTTCAATATTATTTCAAATTGAAGTCGCCAGTACTTTTCAACAATCCCGTTCGTATAATTATAGAAGGATAAACATACATTTGTAATAAAATATATGTAAAATATGTATTTATTATTCAGCTATAGGTAACACTCAAACAAGCATATTGCTTTTGTGTCGTTGAACTTATAATTACGATGTAGGAATACATTTTGTTTAAACCAAAAATAAACAGTAGGGTAATACGCACATTAACACAGCGTCCACGGGCAGAAAGCTTCAAAACTTCCCGCCCTACGGCGCTTTGAAGTGACCCCGAGATGAGGCGGTTAAATGATCCATTATCCTAATTATTACCCTCATGTCGGCATCTTCTTTCACGTGCGCCGAATAGTTACTTTTCACTGTTCATCAATTTATGTGGTAAATTTCCCGGCAGCCTTCGCCGGTCTCATGGCATGAAACTGTGCAGGCATCAAAGGGAATTAATTACACACGCATCGTGGATAGATGCCCCGTTAATGGATACGCGAGTGACTAACAAGCTCATAACAGCAAACACGGGCCACAGTGGTGTTAAAAATTCATTGTAATCAGCAGTGCTGGTGCTGTTACGGTTCAGTGGGTCATTGTCAGTCACCGGTAATGGTCTATTTGCCGTTTCCCATGAGATTCCAAGTCCACCAAGGAGTGGCTGGACTTCACTAGCACATCTGGATTTCAGACGTTATGCAAACTTTCATGAAGCAAAAACTTCAGTTGTGGAGCTGAGACAAAGAAGGTGCAAATCAAAAAAGATGCTAAAAAAATAAACCAGCTACCAGCCAACAAGCCAGCTAACCCCAATTGTCAACGACCTACCTAGCTACATACCTTTTCACCCACCGACCTGCCTGCGTACCCATCCATCCTACCTAAATAAGTAACTTGGATTTTTACGCCAAGTCAACCCGTACGGTTATATCCCAGCGAGACATTTCATCGGAACACAGTAAATACTAAAAGTATATAATGCTAACACTGGTACATGGTCAAATTTAAAACAAAAAATCAGTGGTAAAACAAATGGGTAAAAAGTTTGTTATCCAAAACGTGATCACAAAGTATAACTTTCCAAAAAACTGTTGATCTCTTTCAAATGGTCCTAAAACCCCACCTGTCTACCGGCATACTTACCAAACAACCCACCTACCTAACCACCCATCCAACTACCTACCTACTAGCCTACTATATATCTACCCACCCACCTACCTACCAACCTACCCACCTACGTAACTGACGATGCAGAGCTTTTTACGAGTCTGGTATACGAGCTGCCTTTTTCTTCCACACCCTAAAGACTCAGTCTTCCATTATACGCCACCTACGATAAAAAATACAAGAATACAAAAAAACTAAAAAACTAACTTGACACAGGCCGTAAAGCCGAAGCTTTCAAACACAAAAACGAGAAACGAGCTCGAGGTTTAATCTTAGCGAATGGCAAGATTCCTTTTTCTTTCCGGCCGTGAGGCTGTGGTGTGTGTGTGTGGGGGGGGGGGGGGGGGGGGCAGAGGGGTCTTTCAAAAAGAGTAAAATATTTTTAATCAACAGCTTTGGCACTTGATTTTCTTCGAAGAAAGGTCAAAGAATTTTCGAAAGCGCGCGCGCGCGGGTGCACACACACACACACACACACCCCACACACACACACACACACCACACACACACACACACACACACACACACCACACACACACACACACA
>JABMCL010001551.1:777500-780000 GCA_018857735.1 Alviniconcha marisindica | reverse complement strand
ACAGGCAGTAACTAAGCCACTCTCCAACCAGACTGACCAGACTGACCAGAACGTCCCCGAATCACGGCTATGGGCCAACATCGCCTGCAGGCGGACAGAGGCGGAGCAGACCGGAAAGGATCCTAGGGTGTCGCGCCACAAAACCTCCTCCACGACCTGCTCGCCCCCACTGATCACCTACACTTCCTTCCGGTGGTGCAGCGCCCCCTGTTCCCCGCCTGGCCGATTCTCTTGCCAGCACGGTCAACATCAGTTGCTGTGGGTTCTGCCAGGGACACTACACTATCTCTGGTTCTGCGAGGCCCGAGGCGTTCCGAGGGCGTGTTTGACGCCACGCGGCTCGTGCGGTCCGCCTCTCTCGCTGATTGGGTCAGTGTGGCGAGCAATTGAGAGGCTGCTGGCTGAGCAGGTGGTCGCGCACGGAACCGAACCGTTAATGACTCGGTCAGCACGTGACAGTGTTTAGGCAATCCAGATGGAGACCTCCAGTCAATCGGTCAGTCAGTCAAGGACTTCTTGACTCCAGTTAAAGGAATCAGAGCTCAGGAGCTGTGCGAACAGGGAGGTAGGCCTGGGCTCTCATTCCCTATCCCAGTCTTCCCCCGTCCCTAATAAGCCATACGGTCTCTGTGGACGTAAAGCACCATGCAAGAAGAAGAATTAAAGGAAAACGTGGGTGCCACACATGAATAACAAACAACAACAACAAAAATGTACATGTATAAAAGATTAATACCAGATAGATAGATAGATAGATAGATAGATAGATAGATAGATATTACTCATGGAAAAATATTTAGATAAAAATAGATAGACAGATTAGATAGATAGATAGAAAAAAAGGATATGACAGACAGACAGATAGATAGATAGAAGTAGTAGATAGACAGATAGATAGATAGGCAGACAGATAGATAGACAGTAGATAGCAGATAGATAGATAGATAGATAGGATAGACAGACAGATAGATAGATAGATAGATAGATAGATAGATAGATAGATAGATAGATAGATAGATAAGATATTACTCATGGAAAAATTAAGGAGCTAATTCTGACACGAAGCGGTAAAGTTTCGATCAACACACGACACTGATGAGCGAAAGCTGCTCGGACTCTTTCAGGATATAACCTCGTTTCTCCACTGAAACAGTCTTCATAGTTCAGGAGCTGTGTGAGAGTCGAGGTGGCCGTCCTGGGCTGTCCGTCCTAACGAGCCTTCTGGTTTCCGTGGACGTAAAGCTATATTGAACCATGCTTCGGCATTGGTCTCAGCTTGTCCCTAATATGTCAACTGATATCTGAGGACATTAAGCAACACTACTTACCTACCTGAAACAGTCTGCCGGATAATGTGAGTGACCTATTCGCAGTCCGACGCGACGCAGCTTAATTCCTGAAGGTGTGTGACCACTGTCTTTTCACCGCTTTCGCTCGCAGAGTCTTCATCATTGAACGGCCCGATACCGAAGCAGATTATCATGACACAGTTCTGATATAATGATATCTTACATCCGGTTTTGCTGTTCTGCCGCAGTGTTTTGTTAATCTTTCGTTGGTGTTTGGTATTGTAGGCATAGTTTGCGATGGCATTACGGGAGAGACGTTGTACATATGAAATAAAACAATTTAATCGTATTATTTTCGTTAATTCGAGCAGAAATCTCTGTTCTGGGGGAGATGAACAATTCCCAGTGCCGCTAACCGTTGGATCTTTGTCTGGCATTTTGTGGAGTCATTACGGGGGTGGGGGTGAGGGGTGAAGGGTGGGGGGTCTTCATTATCATTCCTTCCTAAGCAGTAGCTTGTGGTCGAAGAACTTCTTTCGAAGAACGTTGTTTACTGAGTTTTCTCTGATTCAGTAACACAGCCGTGGACTGCAACCAGCGGAAACGTCCGGTACTAGTGATGGTCGATAAAACTGCAAATAGAGTTGAGAGGTGAAAAGGCCAGGTCAGGGAAGCATAGCAAGGCTGGGCAAGTGGAGGCAATGCACGCATGTCGCACCCTGTCCTCGCAGTCATCAGACAGAGCCGTGCGCACACTGCCGGCTGCCACGCATTTCCTGTGCACCAGGGAGGCTCTGTCACAAGCAATCAAGATCACGTGACGCCATGGGACCAATCATTTTCTTGAAACGGCGCGCCTAGAAGACGTATTCCCCTAGAGACACACACACGCACGCGGCACGCATTATTGCACGCATACACACACACACACACACACATACACACACACACAACAGACACACACACACGCACGCAGGTATGCACACGCGCGCGCACACACACACACTACAGACATACACACACGCACGCATACATGCACGCATACCCCACACACACACACACACACACACACACACACACACAACACACACACACCCCACACACACACACACACACACCCCACACAACACACAACACCCCAAACATACACGCACGACACACACACACACACACACACACACACACACACACCCCACCACACACACACACAC
>JABMCL010001551.1:737500-767500 GCA_018857735.1 Alviniconcha marisindica | reverse complement strand
GTACAACGCCGAGACTTATACCCTCTGATTTCCTGCACTCAGCATCGTCAGCAGCCGGCTCCTGGGTGCCAGTACAACGCCGAGACTTGAACCCTCTGAGGAGTCTGATTTCCTGCAGTCAGATGCTGCCAGCATCTTCAGCAGCTCTTGTTCCGTCCAGCACAACGGCGAGACTTGAACCCTCCGACTGAGGAGTCTGACAGACAGACAGACACTCAGCATCGTCAGCAGCTCTTGTTCCTTCAGTACACCGATGAGACGAATATCCTCCGACTTAGGAGTCTGATTTCCGGCACTCAGGTGCTGCCAGCATCGTCAGCAGTTCTTGCGAGCCAGTACAACGCCGAGACTTATACCCTCTGACTTATACCCTCTGACTTATACCCTCTGATTTCCTGCACTCAGCATCGTCAGCAGCTCCTGAGCGCCAGTACAACGCCGAGACTTGAACCCTCCGACTGAGGAGTCTGATTTCCTGCCCACTCAGATTCTGCCAGCATCTTCAGCAGCTCTTGTTCCGGTCAGCACAACGCCAAGACTTGAACCCTCCGACTGAGGAGTCTGACTTCCTACATTCAGCATCTTCAGCAGCTCTTGTTCCGGTCAGCACAACGCCAAGACTTGAACCCTCCGACTGAGGAGTCTGATTTCCTATCTTCAGCAGCTCTTGTTCCGCTCAGCACAACGCCAAGACTTGAACCCTCCGACTGTGGAGTCTGACTTCCTGCACTCAGCATCGTCAGCAGCTCTCAGTGCGAGCCAGCACAACGGCAAGACTTATACCCTCCGACTGAGGAGTCTGACTTCCTGCCTTCAGCATCTTCAGCAGCTCTTGTTCCGGTCAGCACAACGCCAAGACTTGAACCCTCCGACTGAGGAGTCTGACTTCCCGCACTCAGCATCTTCAGCAGCCCTCAGTGCCAGCCAGCACAACGCAGAGACGACCCTCTGACCCAGTGCTCCCTCTAAGGAGACAGCAGGGACCATGCAGGCTTACGCCCGTCCTTTCCACCACAGGCGGAAAATCGGGGCGAACACCCTCGCGCTTTCGGTATGTGTGGAATGCGCCTCTTCTCAGCTCTAGCGCGATGCAGAGTCGCTCCCGTCGCCACGGCCAATAGTCGGGAAAAGGAGAGTGGGATGGGGGGTGGGGGTCGGAGTGGGAGGGGGGGGGAGAGGGAGGGGAGAGAAACAGTCGAGCCACGAATCTCGAGAGACACGCGGCACACGTAATACGAGCATATTTGCTTGTTTTGAGAAAGATCGTGCCACTCTCAACCCAGTCTCAGTATCTGTCCTCCGTTCAACTCAGTATCTATATCCTCCGCCCAGTATTCTTCCAGAGTAGTATTGGGAGGATAGATGCCAGTGTTTATAATGCACGAAACGACAGCTTCGGTTTCACGTGCGGCAGAAACGACTCTCGGACGACTAAAACAACACTGAAATCAATGTTGAAATGGATTCCTCCGCTGCGCAATTGAACTGAACTGAGAACTGATTCTCGATCACCGATCTCTGGCAAACTGCACGTAACCGATAGGCATTTATTACATGCAGCTGTGCATTGATTACATGCAGCTGAAGCAGTAGTCGCAGAACAACTAAACCGTATGCATGAATTAACAGATAGACAGAGACAGAGAGAGACAGGGAGAGACAGAGACACAGAGACAGGAAGAAGAAGAAGGAGGAGGAGGAGGCCGAGAAAAAGAAGAAAGAAAGAAAGAAAAGAAAGAAGAAGAAGAGGAGGAGGGGAAGAAGAAGAAAGAAAGAAAGAAAAAGAAAAAGAAAAAAAAAGAGAAAAGAAGAAGAAGAAAGAATTCAGAGAAAGAAAGAAGATGGGTGGGTGCACGCGCTGAAACATGCTACTTCATAATGTATGACCATGGTCCGTGCAAGGCATCCGAGACAACGCACAGTGAGTCGAGTTGTGTTTCCTGTGAGCAGGTCAGTTCTGTCTGCACAAAACAGTGAGTATTCAGTTCAGTAATGTATCAGTCTCTATGCGCCCGGAAAGGTCCCTCATGTGCACTCCACCCCGTCTCTCAGAAGTTTCAATGAGTGACGTGTAGCAAAGCACCTTTTCTTTCAGTGCTGAACCGTGTGATACATACACTAAGGTCTTATAACATAAAACGCATAATTCGGCGTAACTCTACGTTGTAAAATCCAAACAACTCCTTCACCGATGGAGTATTTGGAGAGCAGAAACCTCAGCTTCGTATATATAGTGTGTTTCCGTCTCGCTGTGCATACATGCAAGTTGTGTGTGTGTGTGTGTGGGGCGGGGGGGTTGTTATGTGTGTGTGGGGGGGGGGGGGAGTTGTTATGTGTGTGTGTGTGTGTGTGTGTGTGTGTGTGTGTGTGTGAAAGAAAGAGATTTGTGTATGGGTGTGCGTGTCACACTAATAGTTGTATTTTTACAACGCCTGCCCACACTGACACTAAACACAATGCGGCATTCGTCTGCCCACACTGACATTAAACACTGTGACAAAGCGGCATTCGTCCGTCCACACTGACACTAAACACAAAGCGGCATTCGTCTGCTCACACTGACGTTAAACACTATGACAAAGCGGCATTCGTCTGTCCACACTCACACTGAACACAAAGCGGCATTCGTCTGTCCACACTCACACTAAACACAAAGCGGCATTTGTCTGCCCACACAGTCATTAAACACAAAGCGGCATTCGTCTGTCCACACTCACGCTAAACACAAAGCGGCATTCGTCTGTCCACACTCACACTAAACACAAAGCAGCATTCGTCTGCCCACACAGTCATTAAACACAAAGATTCGTCTGCTCACACAGACACTAAACAAAAAGCGGCATTCGTCTGACCACACTCACACTAAACACAAAGCGGCATTCGTCTCTCCACACTCACACTAAACACAAAGCAGCATTCGTCTGCCCACACAGTCATTAAACACAAAGCGGCATTCGTCTGCCCACAGAGTCATTAAACACAAAGCGGCATTCGTCTGTCCACACAGTCATTAAACACAAAGCGGCATTCGTCTGCCCACACAGTCATTAAACACAAAGCGGCATTCGTCTGCCCACACAGTCATTAAACACAAAGCGGCATTCGTCTGCCCACACAGTCATTAAACACAAAGCGGCATTGGTCTGCCCACAGAGTCATTAAACACAAAGCGGCATTCGTCTGTCCATACTCACGCTGAACACAAAGCGGCATTCGTCTGTCCACACTCACACTGAACACAAAGCGGCATTCGTCTGCCCACACAGACACTAAACACAAAGATTCGTCTGCTCACACAGACACTAAACAAAAAGCGGCATTCGTCTGTCCACACTCACACTAAACACAAAGCGGCATTCGTCTGTCCACACACACACTTAACACAAAGCGGCATTCGTCTGTCCACACACACATTTAACACAAAGCGGCATTCGTCTGCCCACACAGTCATTAAACACAAAGCGGCATTCGTCTGCCCACACAGACACAAAACACAAAGCGGCATTCGTTTGTCCACACACACACTGAACACAAAGCGGCATTCGTCTGTCCACACTGACATTAAACACAAAGCGGTATTCGTCAGCCCACACTGACATTAAACACAAAGCGGCATTCGTCAGCCCACACTGACATTAAACACAAAGCGGCATTCGTCTGCCCACACAGACACTAAACACAAAGCGGCTTGCGTCTGCCCACACAAACAATGAACACAAAGCGGCATGCGTCTGCCCACACAGACACTGAACACAAAGCGGGATGCGTCTGCCCACACAGACACTGAACACAAAGCGGCATTCAGCTGCTCACACAGACCGTGACTGAACACAAAGCGGCATGCGTCCGGCCACACAGACACTGAACACAAAGCGGCATGCGTCTGTCCACACAAACACTGAACACAAAGCGGCATTTGTCTGGCCACACTGTCATTAAACACAAAGCGGCATTCGTCTGCCCACACTGACACTGAACACAAAGCGGCATTCGTCTGTCCACACTGACACTAAACACAAAGCGGCATTCGTCTGTCCACACAGGCACAAAACACAAAGCGGCATTCGTCTGCCCACACAGACACTGAACACAAAGCGCCATGCGTCTGCCCACACAGGCACAAAACACAAAGCGGCATGCGTCTGCCGACAATGACACTAAGCACAAAGGGACATTCGTCTGTCCACACTCACACTGAACACAAAGCGGCATTCGTCTGCCCACACTGACACTAAACACAAATCGGCATTCGTCTGTTCACACAAATACTAAACACAAAGCGGCATTCAGCTGCTCACACAAACACTGAACACAAAGCGGCATTCAGCTGCTCACACAGACACAAAACACAAAGCGGCATTCAGCTGCTCACACAGACACTGAACACAAAGCGGCATTCAGCTGCTGACACAGACACTGAACACAAAGCGGCATTCAGCTGCTGACACAGACACTGAACACAAAGCGGCATTCAGCTGCCCACACTGACAAGCACAAATCACTCCGCCATAACCGATCCTCTGAAGGTGGCATGTTTGTGATTCGTGTCTGCCGGCCGCACGCAAACCCTGTGCACGGTCCAGCCATAGGATATCGGATACGGCGGCAATGATCCAAACCCTATGCCCAGCGTGTAAATACCTTCGTGTTCCCCGACAACCTATTTCCTCCATGTCCACTATGGTGCCGGGTTTGCCCTGAGTACACAAATGAGTCATGCAGACACGTCAGTTTCTGACACTGTGCGGCAAGGTGGATGGTCACGAGGTAACGCGACCGGCATGGCCGCTGTCTTCACCGTCAGCATTTTCAGTGACGCCGGGACACCATCACTGAACTAGTGCTGACCTGCCACCGACTTTATTCGTCGTCGTCCCCCCCCCCCTCCCCCCCCCCCCCCCCCCATATGTGTGTGTGTGTGTGGGGGGGGGGGGGGGGTCTATGTGTGTTTGTGCGGAAGGGGGGGGGGGCTGTGTTTGTGGTGGGTATATGTGTGTTGGGGGGTTGTGTGCGACGGTCCATTCGTGGTGTGTGGTGTGTGTGTGTGTGTGTGTATGTGTGCGCGCGCGCGTGCGTGCGTGCGTGCGTGTGTGTGCGTGTGTGTGTGTGTGTGTGTGCGCGTGTGTGTGTGTGTGTGTGAGGTGGCGTAGTTGTTGGGGGGGGGGGGGTGAACTGGCCTGTGTCTGTCTTTCTATGTTTGTATTCAGACGTAGCTGCATCAGTGTAATGCATGGTGTTTTCAGGTAACGTTGTTTTCTTGGCCGTTTCAAGCGCCATTGGCTCAGATATGATGTGAGAAGCCAGAGAGTGATTCTTGAATCAAATTTAACATCCCGTAAACTGCATCGAACCACCTCAGAATGAAGAGGGGGGCAGACAGACAGACAGACAAACAGAGACACGGAGAGAGAGAGAGAGAGAGAGAGAGAGAGAGACAGAGACAGAGAGAGAGAGACAGACAGACAGACAGACAGACAGACAGACAGACAGACAGACAGACAGACAGACAGAGGGAACACGCACGTGACACACGCACGCATGCACACATGCACGCACGCACACGCGCGCGCACACACACTCACACACACTCACACACTCACACACACCACACGCACGCACGCACACACACACACACACACACACACACACACACACACACACAACACACAACACACACACACACACGCACATACACTCACACACACACACACACACACAAACCACACCTCACTCACTCACACACACACACACACCACACACCACGCAGCACACACGCACCGACACCACACACACACACACACACACACACACACACACACACACACACACACAGCCACACACTGACACACACACACACACACACCACAGCCACCACCACACACACACACACACACACACACACGCACCGCACACAGCCACACACACACACACACACAACACACACACCCGCACAGTCACCGCACACACACACACACACCACCAACACACACACACACACTAAGCACAAAACACGGACAGGGCATTCAGGTTATCTCGTTTTTACGCTTGAGAAGAAAGACAAATAAAATCATCCAATTTCCCACATGCTTGAGTGGGGGACGGTGTGTAGTGGCACAATACAGAACAGACTCAGAAGCCAAGCACAGCTCAGTCCTTGCCAATGGTTTGTCAGTAGCACCTTTTTACACCCCCGCACACCCGGTTTGGCACGAGTGCAAACTACCAACCACCCTCTTCCCCCGTGCCCCCCCCCCACCCCCCCCCCACCCCCACCACCACACACACACCACCACCACCTTCCCAGCGTTAGTGTGGCGTGAACAGGTCAATGCATGTCCCCCCCCCCCCCCCCCCCCCCCCCTCCCCGTCCCCGTCCCCCATCTGGACACGGTACTACCATACTACCACTGCCATCCTGAAAGCCACACTCCGAGCATCGCTTTCCGGCACCTTTCTCCTTGAAGGAAGGATGTCGTAAACCAGTGCCTGGTGTTTGCCTGAAAGCCTGCGAGTAGGAATGAGAGTGGAAGCTAGTCGACGGTGTTGTACCGACACTGTGTAGGACAGATGCTGCTGGGAGATTGAGCTTGTCAGTGTTTCTGTCTTCCCGCTAAAGATGGGGGATCCTGGCTTGCGCGGCGTCAGTGAAGCCCGGATTGGACAGGACGTTGTTCGCTGACATGTGGGACCGATTGCGTGAACTTCACTGAGCGGTGTGAAGTCACGATTCTCTCAGTTACACTTCACTGAGCGGTGTGAAGTCACGATTCGCTCAGTTACACTACGACCCGCTACAGCTTCACTGCCGAGCGGTGTGAAGTCACGATTCGCTCAGTTACACTACGACCCGCTACAGCTTCACTGAGCGGTGTGAAGTCACGATTCGCTCAGTTACACTACGACCCGCTACAGCTTCACTGAGCGGTGTGAAGTCACGATTCGCTCAGTTACACTACGACCCGCTACAGCTTCACTGAGCGGTGTGAAGTCACGATTCGCTCAGTTACACTACGACCCGCTACAGCTTCACTGAGCGGTGTGAAGTCACGATTCGCTCAGTTACACTACGACCCGCTACAGCTTCACTGAGCGGTGTGAAGTCACGATTCGCTCAGTTACACTACGACCCGCTACAGCTTCACTGAGCGGTGTGAAGTCACGATTCTCTCAGTTACACTACGACCCGCTACAGCTTCACTGAGCGGTGTGAAGTCACGATTCGCTCAGTTACACTACGACCCGCTACAGCTTCACTGAGCGGTGTGAAGTCACGATTCGCTCAGTTACACTACGACCCGCTACAGCTTCCTGGTCTGTGATGAGGAAAGCTTGCGTCTGCCTCAGCCGGTAACTTTTGATACACTACGCGCACGCGAAACTACACACACACATACACACACACACTCACATGCACACACACACACACACACACACACGCACGCACGCACGCACGCACGCACGCACGCACGCACGCACACGCACGCACGCACGCACGCACGCACACATGCACGCACGCACGCACGCACGCACACACACGAAACGCGAAACACACATATACAAACGCGCTTATGAACACGCACACGTTCGAACACGCATGCACGCACACACACAACGCGCTGACATACTCATGCAGCAAACACACACATACACACTGGTACACGCACGTATGCTCGCATGAACGCACACACACACACACACACACACACACACACACACACACACACACACACACACACACACACACACACACGGCGCGCGCGCGCGCGCGCGCCTATAGGGGTGTCCACAGGGTAACCGACTTGGAAAACGTCCAGTTCGAGTCTCCATACACGTGAATACGCACACACACACTGACTTTCGAGCGCACGCACAAACGCACACACGCACCAATACATATACACACGTGCACTCACGCCGTACGCACGAGGACGCTCGATCGTGCGCACACACACACAGCGACTCTCTCTCTCTCTCTCTCTCTCTCTCTCTCTCTCTCTCTCTCTCTCTCTCTCTCTCTCTCACTCACACACACACACACACACACACACACACACACACACACACACAATACGAAACAAACAATTACTTTGGTAGACAAACACAAGTTGGCGGAGAACCGACTTGTGCAAGGGCCAATGGTAATGATTATTTCTGTTACTATTCTCGACTAGCATTTGCTGCTCTGCTAACTATACGAGTTGTGTAACGTAGAAATGCTCATGGTTGCGAGGATGAGGAGATTCCAGGCACAGGCAAACTGAATGATGCGCTTCGCAAACACGGTTCCCCATAATATAGGCCTACAGACACGTATATGCTAGTGCCAGGTAATACACAAAGACAGCCTCTCTCTCTCTCTCTCTCTCTCTCTCTCTCTCTCTCTCTCTCTCTCTCTCTCTCTCTCTCGCGCGCGCGCGCGCGCGCGCGCGCGCACTCTCTCTTACCCTCCATCCATATCTCTTTTTCTCGCATGTATATCAACCAAAAACAGATGAATAAAATATGCTTCGCATCAACAGGTATGTCAGTTTAATTTTCTCCTATCAGAAACACTGCGATACATTTGCTGAAAACATGTGCCCCTTTTCTGCTTTTTTCTTCAGTGTTTGTAATTAATACGGATATTAGCAGCGGTCGCTAGACAGCAGCGCTGACGCCTCCTGACGAAGATGGATGGACGTCTGTGGGAAACTAACGCCGTATGATTATGCCGGATCACCGTATGTGATTTAAAACACCCAAAACGTTTTCTTTCCTTCTTTTTTTCTCCCTTCTTTTCTCCCCCCTCCCCCCCTCCGTTGTTGTGTGTTTGTTTGTAGTTTGTTGTTTGTGTGTGTGTGTGTGTGTGTGTGTGTGTGTGTGTGTGTGTGTGTGTGTGTGTGTTGTGTGTGTGTGTGTGTGTGTGTGTGTGTGTGTGTGTGTGTGTGTGTGTGTGTTTCTTTTTGTTTTTTGTTTGTTTATTTGTTTTTCTCCTCATCGTGTAATAATACCCCGAATGGTCGAGGAACCGACGCTAAAAACATGTTGAAGTACACTATTTCACTATAGTTGACGGCAGTGAATTCGCGTTCCCACAAAATGCTGTGTGCGATCGGCTTTTGCACAAAATCGGTGTTCAGTTTATGTCGTAAGATTAACAACATAAAATATTGCATAATACAAAGACGTGTAAAGTTCCCAATGTAACGTTTCTTTTTACCATATTCATTTCTGTTAACACAAAATGTCTGATTTAGAACACGCAACATGTCGCGTGTTGCCATCTCAAACTCCGTCGAATCAGTTCTAGCTGTCACAGTCTTAATTAATCACGACGCTCTCAACACTCTCATCTGTACTTCAGTCCTGTGTTGTATTCACCATTGTACGTCAGTCCTCGTCGATGCCCCAAAAAATTGCACTTGTAAATTTAACATTGGTGTCCCAAAAATTCAATGCTGCGATACTTATGTGTCGTTCTCTCAAGACTGACCACAAGTCTCCAATCCTTCGTGTTCTACACTGGCTTCCTGTCGAATCCTGTGTTGAGTGCAAACTGCTTCTTCTTACCTTTAAATCATTGAGCAACCAAGCCCCTTCCTATCGCTCTAATCTCTTCCAGCTGTATGTTCCGTCTCGCCAACTCCGCTCGTCTGCCGATGTTCGGCTCCTTCGTCTTCCATGAAATTATGCTTATCTCAAGTCTTTCGCTGGTCTGAGTGCCTTCATCTATCAAGCACCATTACTCTGAAACAGTCTACCCTACTCTCTCCGGCACTTTCTTCCACATTATCATTTAAATCTGCCCTCAAGACTCTTAATTCCCTCCCCCCAACACAGAATAGATGTGTGTGCGTGCGTGCGTGCGTGCGTGCGTGCGTGCGTGCGTGTGTGTGTGTGTGTGTGTGTGTGTGTGTGGATGTGTGTGTGCTGTGTGTGTGCGTGCGTGCGCTGTGTGCGTGCGTGCGTGCGTGTGTGTGTGGTGCGTGCGTGCGTGGTGGTGTGTGTGTGTGTGTGTGGTGGTGTGTGTGTGTGGTGTGTTGTGTGTGTGTGTGTGTGTGTGTGTGTGTGTGTGTGTGTGTGTGTGTGTGTGTGTGTGTGTGTGTGTGTGTGTGTGTGTGTGTGTGTGTGTGTGTGTGTGTGTGTGTGTGTGTGTGTGTGTGTGTGTGTTGGAAGTGATGGGGAAAATATTGAAATAGGTGTCGTTACGTAGTGCATTGTGTATTTGTTTACCTAATTAAATAGGATTTGATTGTCCTCTAAACTCCGTATACTTTTTATTTGACGCAATTGTTTTATATTGTGCGCTTCGTGTTCATATCTTGTGGACGGTTTATAAATATTATTTTACATTAGAAAGCTATTTTCAGTCGTTTCAGTTCTAATTCTATCCTATTTCATCTCATCGTATTTGTTTCTATAATTATTTGCTAGCTCCCTTTATTGCATCGTTTTTATTATCACGTATTCTAATGTCATAACATGTTTGTCTCTTTTCTGTAATATCGGATGAGAAAAACGATATCAATAACAATGTTTTATTTCACGAATCAACACACAAGGGAGATAACTAGCGCCGAAGGACGTCACACAAACACAACAAAGACCGAAGACGCCTACGCCGGTATGTCTCACCTGGCATGTTTGTAAATACAAGGTATATAAATATATATATATATATATATAGATAGAGAGAGAGAGAGAGAGAGAGAGAGAGAGAGAGAGAGAGAGAGAGAGAGAGAGAGAGAGACTCGAAAACTTTATTTTCCAAGGATTGTAGTTTAGGTTCATTTAGACCTGTCTAACAACTAGTCCTTGCTAAACTACTGAATAAGTGAAACATGGAGAAACAATTATATGAAAACAAAAAACAACAAAACAACAAAACTTTACAAACTCGATTAATATTTAAACATGATAAACAATATACAAACAAATAAAATATAACACTACCCTATGAATAGTAATAAACATACAGGAACAGCAAAATCAGTGAAAATACTTTGAGAGAGCGAGAGAACTCGAACTCGAACTCGAAAACTTTATTTTCCAAGGATTGTAGTTTAGGTTCATTTAGACTTGTCTAACAACTAGTCCTTGCTAAGCTGTCGAATAAGTGAAAACTGGAGAAACAATTATATAAAAATAAAAATAAAAATGTTTTACAAACTCGATTAATATTTAAACAGGATAAACAATATATAAACAAATAAAATATAATACTACCACTATTAATAGTAATAAACAGATAGGAACAGCAAAATCATTGAAAATACTTTGAAATGACAATGAATAAATAAGATGTATACATAGCAAAAATGGTGTTGACGTATCTCGCAATTATTTGTAAATCACGAAAACATAACATGGTTC
This sequence comes from Alviniconcha marisindica, assembly GCA_018857735.1. Taxonomy (NCBI): domain Eukaryota; kingdom Metazoa; phylum Mollusca; class Gastropoda; family Provannidae; genus Alviniconcha; species Alviniconcha marisindica. The sequence goes on along the minus strand of JABMCL010001551.1, from coordinate 756,148 downwards.
AGTGGTACGTGGGGGGAGGGGGAGGAGAAGAAAGAAAAAAATGTTGATCAGATCATAAATCACAGTAGGCAATGCTGCATTCACTCACACACAGACACACAGACACACACACACACACACACACACACACACCACACACACACACACACACACACAGCGCGGTAGCAACAGTAAATCACTTTTCAGTGATGTGATAAACGATGATACCGGCATCTGTATAGCAAGCACTGGTCTACAGAGTAAAATGAGGGGGTTGGGGGGGGGGGGGGGTATAAGCTGTCTTATACTGTTGTGTTAAGGTGCTCACGGAGGTTTTTCTTGAAGGAGCTGAGTGAGTGACATGATCTGAGGTGCACTGGAAGACTATTCCAAAACAGGGCACCAGAAAAGGCCATGCTTGTTTTGAATAAATCTATTCTTGGCTTTGGTAACTGAAGGTAGTTGTTTCTGGAGCTAGAGTGGGGAGCTTTGTACAAGCTAGATATGTACACTGGCGCATTGTTGGTAAGTGCCCTATACATAAAAACACCCTTGTTGTAGTCCAGTTGTTTGTGAAGGTTCAATATTCCTATCTTATTCAGTTTCTGGTCAGTGGTTAGATTAGAGAGAGAGAGAGAGAGAGAGAGAGAGAGAGAGAGAGAGAGAGAGAGAGAGAGAGAGAGAGAGAGAGAGGAGAGAGAGAGAGAGAGAGAGAGAGAGAGAGAGAGAGAGAGAGAGAGAGAGAGAGAGACTCCGCCTGAGGACTGTGCTCAAAACACTGTTTTCTTTTATTCCTCGAGTACAAAGACAAAGCCATTTTTAGTACTCAGCGTAACAACAAAATCACACCAGCGTACCAAAAGCATTCAAATGATAACAGGCACGCATGAATGAGTTTGGCTCGGCATGCGCTGACGCTCGTCGAGTCACTGCCGCTGCACAGCATCCCTAGCCGCACTTCCCCAACACCTGCGGCAGCCGCAGAAAACAATGGAACCATGGCAGCGAAATTAATAACACTCGGCAAAATGGGGAATACCATTTGCAAATGTCACGAGCGGCCCGAGTTAATTAATCCACGTGATTAATTTACCTCAGCGCTCACGACCGGAGGAAAGAGTTGAACATCAATACTGACGCTCGGCGGTGTTGCTGACGAAGCCCGCGAAACACGGAAACAGGCAGCATGGCGTCATCACCGCCACGAGCGACGCCGTCTTCCGTTACGCTTGTTTGTTCGTCGCGCGTCAGATGACGCCCCATCGGCCGTGCGTTGTTTATCGTCGGGTACTGTTCGGCGTACCTGTTTTCTTTTCCCCCCAGGAATCGGGTTGATTGCTGCAGACCCTGCAGACTTCCTCTTCCTCTTTGCTCCTGACAAGAGTGATCGCCCCTCTAGGGCCAGTAGCCGTCCCTTCCGAAAATAACGGAAGCCATTGCTGACACGCGTTAAAAAGAAAGAAAAAAAGAAAAAAGCAGACATCGTGGTCTTCCAGCATAAAATATCTGATGACAAGCAGAGTAGTGTAGCATTAGTGTCTTATTATTGTAGAGTTAATGCTTTCAAGTTCTTACGTGGTAGTGGGAGTGCAGTGCTACCGTGCGGGTAGTGGTAGTACTGCCAGTACTGGGAGTGTTGTGCTGTGGTAAATGTCCTTGTGACTGTGCCTGGTAGGGACGTTTGCACTTCCCTGATCTGGCCGTGACACAAAATGTAGCCGTTGCATTGTCACGTGAAAAGATGAAACAGAGTGAACGGATTTGCGCGTGGTTTGTTCCCACCTAGCTCGGCAATTACACTTCATCTGGCCGTTACACTTAGGCCGTTGCACTAAGTGCTACATGAAAAGATGAAACAGAGTAAAAGGATTTGCGCTTGGTTTGTTCACTTTTAGTTTGGCCGTTGCACTTCATTTGGCCGCTACATTGCTGTGTGTGTTTGTATGTGTGCATGGATGGCGTGATGTGTGTGTGTGTGTGTGTGTGTGTGTGTGTGTGTGTGTGTGTGTGTGTGTGTGTGTGTGTGTGTCTGTCTGTCTGTCTGTCTCTGTGTTTACATGCTTTCATTCAGGTTTTGTTCACACAGAAAACATTGCATCATCAGGTAGTACATGTGAGGCGTAACATAATCAAGTTTACTGTTGTTGATCGATTTTATATAACGCTATTCTCCGCCTCTCGCATATGATTCTGCATGATTGAATAGCTTTTTAATAGCGTGTTTTGAATATCCACCCAAGTGGTGTACTTACGGCGCTGGCATGGCTGGTGCCACATGAAACTTGCAATCTCGGCGCGTTCTGTGTACACCATACAACCATGCACCATGTCACTTCATGCAAAGCCATATACGTAAGGTACATGCGCTTTTAGCTGTACCCTAAAGTGCATGTTTTAGCTTACATCGTTATTGTCTGTATGATTATGAGTCTGCGCGATATTTCAGCTGAACTAAGCAGACTGTACAGTCATGTACCAAAGAAAAAGCGTCTCAGTCACTGTTACTCTTCCGCCAGGACTGAGAGTTGCAATACTACTCTCGTTTGCATGGGGTGTAAACGAAAACGTCTCGCAGACACTGAAACAGATTTGTAAGATTTTTGTTTGTTTGTTTGTTTTTTGTTGTTGTTGTTGTTGTTGTTGTTGTTTTTTAATATTTGTTTGCTTGTTTTGTTTTTTGTTGTTGTTGTTGTTTTGTTTGTTTGTTTGATTTTGTTAGGTTTTTGTTTGTTTCTTTCTTTTTGCTTGTTTGTTTTGTTGTTTTCTTTATCTATGTGCCCAGTGAACCGCGGTGAAGGACGCGTCCAAGTGAAACGGAAGCCATCGAACCACGAGTAATCGTTTGATACACTGTTTATAGACATCACACGTCACGTTTTTGTGCTCGAAGAGAATAGAAAGAAGATGAAGACGAAAGAACAAGGAAGGCAGAAATTAGACAAACAGAATTCCCAGCAGTGGGCGAAACATGCCAAGATTATAATTATTCTAACCTAAGCAGTACTTAAAACAAAACAAAACAAAAACAAAAACTTTGACACCTCTGGGCTCTCTCCGCAGCGGAGACCTAACTTCTGCTTCTGCAGCACCCACCCAGAAACAAGAACAACAGAATTCGGCCCGGCAGTCGAAGAAGCATGCAAACCTCGTATACTCTAACCCGCAAGCTCTGGAAACGGAGGCTCAGGAAGAAGGAAACCTTAATTTCTGCGTCCGAGGCTGGTACCCGGCTGCCGGGAGGGGTGGGGGAGTGGTGGGGGGGGGGGGGGGGGGGGGGGGGGGGGGGGGAGGATGAATACTGTTTCTTTAAAGTGCACGACACGGTGCACCCTGTTCTGCAACAGAAGCGGGTGGGGGTGGGGGGTGGGGTAGTGGGAGATGACGAATACTGTTTAAGGTGCACCATGTCTGTCCTGCAAGAGAATCGGGTGACACGGTCAGCAATGAAAGCAGCACGTACCTCCAGATCCACGGCATGCTTCTTGTTGCCCTTCCCCTCCGACTTGACCGTCACCGAGGTGGACGCGGAGTTCATGGTCTCAGACGTCCGGCACTTCTTTACTGAGGCGGTAATCCAACTCTGGTAGCTCAGCCACCGCCACCACCAGCCGCAGAACACCCGACGACGAAGCTGTGAGTGTACGGACCTCCGTGTCCGGAGAGCGTTTAGGTGCTCCGCTTACGTGGGGAATCCCGCACTGAAACGCTCGTTTTGTAAATGGTGCTTAACGTCCTCAGGGACCATATGCGGTCTGTTAGGGACGGGCAACGCTTGTTTTGTCTGCTAGGTGGTGCGTGTCAGAGTCCAGACACCGTCAGTTCTGTACGTGGCTGAAGAAGACGAACCTTGCTGGGATGGATGATTCTATACGTGGCTGTTGTTCGTGCCACCGCAACCCTACAAGGAGGTCATCCAGAGGATGGAGCATATCCAGAAGATGAAGCATGCAAAAGACGTCAAGGATATAATATTCGTAAGCTGCACGATTTCGCCACTAACCGTAGGATTCTTCTCTCATCTGGGATTATAATAATATTGTGATGATGACCCATGAAAGCGTAAGCATTCAGAGCGGCGGTGTCTCTCATCTCTACACTATGGTCGAGGGGCACAGATTCCGAGTGTACAGTCACAGAATAAAAGAATGGACGAAGCAGTTATTGTGTAAGTAATGTTCTTTCATCCACATTACGGCGACACATGAGACGGCAATTCTGGATACAGTCGTGAAGAAGTAGTTACAGCTGTACTGCTGCAGTGCCGAGCAAATATCGTTCCCTTCCTTAGAGGGTGATGAGGCAGACTTGCACGAAATTATCCGAATACTATTTCAATACCGACGTCAGTGAAGTCCTCTCCGCGAAGAACAATTCAACATCGGCACAGTTTCTTTTAAGGAAAACGAGCCACTTCAACGGACTCGGTGCGTGGAACATAAAAGTCGGACTGAGTGGGGGCAAGACAAGGGTACAATCCTCTCTGACGTCTCCGAGGACTCACTGCAACCTGCAAAAGTGGGACATTCACAGCTATGTCACGATGTCACGATGTCACAGCGATGTCACGAGATGAGATTGAGAATTCCTGCAGCAGCGACTGACAGTCGTAGCGATGCGCCCCCACACTGACTGGTAATGATGCTGAGGCAGGAAGACACTTTCACATCACAGTCGCCATCGCGATCTCAGCGCATATCGGTCCTCTTGTCGATGAGGCCAGGGTTTAGAACGAACGTCCACTTAGTACCCAGACGTAGATAAACGGAGCAAAACAGTAACATAATGGCTTCTTTTTTTCTTCTCTAACCTGCAGACACAGACTTAAATACTTTCTTTTTACCAAAACATATCTCTGCATGCTGAAGCCGTTGCTCGACAAGCATAAACACAGGGTAAGTAAGTAATCTGGTGTTTTATGCCCAGTCAACCACTACGATTATATCAGGGCGATACACATTTTGTCATTACACAATAGTAAACATAGGGCTTGAATCCAACATAACATACTGAGATGGCAGTATCAGAATCGAACATTAAAGCATTATTATTATTATTGCACAGGCTTCATAACTCAATACTGCTGCATTTCTAAATGTCACATTATAGTTACCCAGGCAGCTAGAAAAGCATACGGGCCAGCTTAATAACACAACAAACTTTTGTTTTTCTTCTTCTCTCTCTCTGTCTCTCTCTCTCTCTCTCTCTCTCTCTCTCTCTCTCTCTCTCTCTCTCTCTCTCTCTCTCTCTGTGACATCAATCGATTCTTGTTACTTCCACACCGAGGCACTACACAAACTTCACGCCTAATTGGGAGCACAAATCGTCAGCAAACTCAACAAGGCTTCTCTCTCCATATCACAAACCGCCAACTGACACTTCCACGTGAGCTTTCTCTTCCTCCCCCCCCCCCCCCCCCCCCGCCCCACTCCATCGCCCTCCCCTCTCCCCCCTCCCCTCCCCCCCCCCCCCCCCCCCCCCCCCCCCCACAACCGAGTCCTTCCCGCGCGATCTCCAATCACTTAGCTCAATTAGTTTTCAACTACACACTGTGTCGTTTTACTCCCCTGTGGTATCAGATTGGTGTAAAGTTGCTTCAATGGCTCATGGGCCCCTTGTGTAAAGTGTTCTTTAGACGTGATCGATCTCTGAATGCGCAACAAGCGTGTGGCGGCCCCCTAAACTGTACAGTGTCATACGCTGACGGACACAACGAGACACTGGCCTGGTTCACTCAAGGCACGTGAAACTCGCTTCAGTGAATAGCGGCAGAAACTGACCCGGCCGAGGGAAGGTCGGCTACGTCCCACACTAGACTAGATCTGTTTCAGATTTACATTCGATTTTCTTTTTCTTTTTTTTCGCTGCTGTTGTTCTTTGTATGCTTTTGTTTTTACCCCGAAAATTTTCACACGTTTTGTATTTTCCGTTAAAATTAATGTGTGTTTTTTTATTTTATTTTTATCTTGTTCAGTTTAGAACGCTAGCTGTCAACCTTGTTTTTCTGTCTTCCCCCCCCCCCCCCCCTTTTTAAATTCAAAGCACCGCGGGCATGGAAGCATTGAAGCCTGTAGGCAACCTTACTAGGCTCATATTTTCTGTTTAGTACAAACACCGGTGCGGACATCACGCTGTAATGACAGGAAATGAGAACTGTTGAAAGTAATACTGACGAAAATCTGCATCGAACAGCCTGGGAACCCGCAGTACACGCACCCTGACATCACTGAACCACCAAAACAACGATCTTCATATACAACGATTTTCAGTGCGAAAGAAATATATCTTAAATCACTTCTTACCGCCGAAAAGACGTCGAGAATATTGCAACAAAGGCTAAGCAGTTGACAATACACTCACACGATCATTCACTAAATCCACCGACCACAATAAAGCCTGGTATTATCACCATAATAAACAAGACCAACAACTTTTATCCACACTGAACGTACTCACTCACTGACAGTCGCCGCGAAGGAAAAACCTTCCAACGGCAGATACTAAACCGAAACCGCAGATAATCCAAGATGAAGAAGAACACACACAACAACACCCCAAAAAAGTCACACACGCTCTCCCACACGGTCCCCAAAAGAAACACAAGAGCACTCAGTTACTGGCTAGACGGAAAACACGCCCGGACACTTGACATCCCTCAGCCTGTAACGCTGCGTGAACTCCCCTAGTCCAGTTCCAGACCTCAGAAGCTGGCCTGAACTAGGAAAGAGGCGCGCGGCCAACAATAAACATTTTCACCTGTTGACAAAAGCCGCGCGTCAGTGTGCCTTGGCGGCGTTGCAGGAGACTGTGGCCGACGCGTTATCGCCGCCGCTGCCACGCACCAGCGACTCGCGCCGTCTGGAACACGAGGAAGGGATGGCTGGCTCGGCGGACGAGGGAGGCTCCATGCAATGCAGCCTTTCCGGGAGGCGGCGAAGCCAGAGAAAGGAGACTGTGGTACCTCTGGTCATTCCGCTCCGTTGTCTCCATGTAGCACGCAGGTCAACACCTGATGTACCACTAAGGACGGATGAGAGACTGGTCAACACCCGGTGTACCACTGAGAACGGATGAGAGACTGGTCAACACCTGGTGTACCACTAAGAACGGATGAGAGACTGGTCAACACCCGGTGTACCACTGAGAACGGATGAGAGACTGGACAACACCCGGTGTACCACTAAGAACGGATGAGAGACTGGTCAACACCCGGTGTACCACAGAGAACGGATGGTGTACCACTGAGAACGGATGAGAGATCACCTGGTGTACCACTGAGAACGGATGAGCGACAGATCAACACCCGGTGTGCCACTGTGAACGGAAGAGAGACAGACCACCCAGTGTACCACTGAGAACGGATGAGAGACAGATCGCCTGGTGTAACACTGAGAACGGATGAGAGACAGATCAACACTCGGCGGTGTACCATTGAGAATGGATGAGAGACAAGTCAACACCCGGTGTACTACTGAGAACGGATGAGAGACAGATCAACGCCCGGTGTACCACTGAGAACGGATCAGAGACTGCTAGTCATTCGACTCGTCTCCATGTAGCACACAGGTCTACACCCGGTGTACCATTGAGAATGGATGCCGAAGAGACAGTCGACACCCGGTGTCTAGCGGGTACCAGAATGAAGAGATGAGAGACACTCTTCAGATCCGGCGTCGCAGCAGGACGGGTGGAATCCGGCCTGCTATGTGGAAACAGGCGGTACCTGACTAGAGAGTTAAGCTTGCAGACACCCTGGCTGAAGATGAAGAACAATTGTTACTGAATTTCCGGGGCGCGCGGGGCCTGGCGATGGGCGAGGATGGAGGGGGAGGGGTGGGGGGGGGGGGGCAATTTTGCTGCTGCTGTTGCTGCTGGTGATGGTGGGTTTGTTGTTGTTGGTGGTGGTGGTGATATGTGTGTGTGTGTGTTTGTTTGGTTGGTTGGTTAGTTGGTTTTGTTGTTGTTGTTGTTTGTTTGTTTTTTGTTTCAGTTGTTGTTTTGTGTGTGTTGTTGTTTTGTTTTGTTTTGTTGTTTTTGTGTTGTTGTTTGAGAGGCATTTCACTGCACTGTAGTATCACTGGTCCGTCAGTAGACATCCATTTCACTGCACTGTAGTATCTCTGGTCCGTCAGTAGACATCCATTTCACTGCACTGTAGTATCTCTGGTCCGTCAGTAGACATCCATTTCACTGCACTGTAGTATCTCTGGTCCGTCAGTAGACATCCATTTCACTGCACTGTAGTATCTCTGGTCCGTCAGTAGACATCCATTTCACTGCACTGTAGTATCTCTGGTCCGTCAGTAGACATCCATTTCACTGCACTGTAGTATCTCTGGTCCGTCAGTAGACATCCATTTCACTGCACTGTAGTATCTCTCGTCCGTCAGTAGACATCCATTTCACTCCACTGCAATATCTCTCGTCCGTCAGTAGACATCCATTTCACTGCACTGCAATATCTCTCGTCCGTCAGTAGACATCCATTTCACTACACTGCAATATCTCTCGTCCGTCAGTAGACATCCATTTCACTACACTGCACTTATATCTCTCGTCCGTCAGTAGACATCCATTTCACTACACTGCAATATCTCTCGTCCGTCAGTAGACATCCATTTCACTACACTGCAACTTATATCTCTCGTCCGTCAGTAGACATCCATTTCACTACACTGCAATATCTCTCGTCCGTCAGTAGACATCCATTTCACTACACTGCAACTTATATCTCTCGTCCGTCAGTAGACATCCATTTCACTCCACTGCAATATATCTCGTCCGTCAGTAGACATCCATTTCACTACACTGCAACTTATATCTCTCGTTCGTCAGTAGACATCCATTTCACTACACTGCAATATCTCTCGTCCGTCAGTAGACATCCATTTCACTACACTGCAATATATCTCGTCCGTCAGTAGACATCCATTTCACTACACTGCAGCTTATATCTCTCGTCCGTCAGTAGACATCCATTTCACTACACTGCAACTTACATCTCTCGTCCGTCAGTAGACATCCATTTCACTACACTGCAATATCTCTCGTCCGTCAGCAGAGAGGCATCTATTTCCTAGCGGTGACGCAGAGAGAGAAATGAACACCCAGCCGACCGGCAGTCCGAACACTGCGTGTTTCCAAAACAATGCTAAATCTATCATTACTGCTCAGTAGATAATTTGATAATGTCGGCCGATCGCATCGCCTATATTCTGCGTTAAAAGTTTTATAGAGAGAGAAAAAAAATGAAACAAAAATGACTGCTTGCTTTCTGAAACAAGATCCAAACACATAACAGGTTCGAAATAACGCTGTTTATTACGACAAAACACAACATGCGAATTTTCGGGGTAATTCCCTTTATCAAGCTGCAAAACGACACTTAAACAACAATTAAACGGTGAAAAACGATGAAAAATTAGATGGGGAGCTAATCAATTTTTTTGGCAATTAGACACAGAGAGAGGCAGAGACAGAGATAGCTAGATAGATAGATACTCATTAGATGCCTGTTTAGATAGATATTCATTAGATGCCTGTTTCTCTGTCAGTTTTCAGTTGCATGCAGTCAGGCGGTTTAATACACGTGCAACATTCTGCCGCAGTGCCGCTTCAGTGTTACAGCTGGCGGTTAGAGCCGCAGCGCCGGAGAACAATTAGTATCACTTAGGCAGGCAGGGTGCATGAATAATTCGTCAGTTAGAAGAGCGTTACAGAGCACTCTGTGACGGCCACAGCTGTGAACGGGAACGCCACACTGTCCCGTGCACCCTGTTCAGCACAGTCATGCTCACGAGATGAGAGTGAAACAGCGTCATGTCCAACGGATGAACCCTTTCACTGTCATGCTTGCCGCGCCGTTAGACAGAAAACGACAAATAAAAGTGCCAAACTTGAAATCATTAAGGCTCCCCCCGCCCCACCCCCCTTCACATGAACCCTATCAAATTACACAGTATTGAAAGTGGATTTGTTATAGGACCATCAAATATACTGTTTGCAGGAGTCTAGGAGTGTATGTGAGCACTTTTCAGCCCGGAAATTGTACGGCCTGGGGCAGTGAATGGGTTAACCGTACGTCCCAGGTAAATTACTTGCCGCAAATACTGACAGCGTGTAAGCTACAGTTGGTGAATGGTGTAGTGTAACAATTAACATGCTCGTTGCCTATTGATGATGGCCGAATAAAACTGAAATAATTATACATACCGTCGGAGGGCCGTTTTACTGTTAATTGATACAGCTTGCTCTCTCTGTCTCTCTCTGTCTTTCTGACTGTCTGTCTGGATGTCTCTCTCTCTCTCTCTCTCTCTCTCTCTCTCTCTCTCTCTCTCTCTCTCTCTCTCTCTCACACACACACACACACACACACACACACACACACACACACACACACACACACACACCACACTCTCTCTCTCTCTCTCTCTCTCTCTCTCTCTCTCTCTCTCTCTCTCTCTCTCACACACACACCACACACACACACACACACACACACACACACACACACACACACACACACACACACACACACACACACACACACACACAGATACACTGGTTCACATACAACACATGCAACTGCATGTATTGTATCTAACATGTATCTACTAAACGTAACAACAATATCTGGGGGAGGGGAGGGGGACACATTCTCTCTCTCTCTCTCTCTCTCTCTCTCTCTCTCTCTCTCTCTCTCTCTCTCTCTCTCTTCCCCTCAAGTTCAGCCAGTAGGCACTGCGGACAGGGAGAACAGAAAAATGGAGAATGAAATTCAAAAGGCAACAATAGCTCCGTGCTTGACGCCCTTTCTTCTCTAGCACCGTCTCCGACCGGCCAGACAAAATGCAAAACAATGGACGTACTCGGTTCGGACTGACTCCAGAAATTCCCGTGTCGAGTTGCGTTTGTCTCGATACGCTCAGTCCCTCCTGGGACGCATGATGGGAATCGGCTGCGGCGGGACTCCCAGTGGAGTTGGATATAATTATTATAGCTCGGTTCGGAATCGGCCTGTGTTATCGTCAGCAGGCTATGTAATGGGCCACCGCTGGATTTTTGTCCACTTCAGCCAAAAGTGGGGTCGGATTAGATGTGTCAGTATGCCGGCTGTTAATGCGTGTGTGTGTGTGTGTGTGTGTGTGTGTGTGTGTGTGTGTGTGTGTGTGTGTAGTGTGTGTGTGTGTGTGTGTGTGAGTGTGTGTGTGTGTGTGTGTGTGTGTGTGTGTGTGTGTGTGTGTGGTGTGTGTGTGTGTTGTGTGTGTGTGTGTTGTGTGTGTGTGTGTTGTGTGTCGTGGTGTGTGTGTGTGTGCTGGTTGTGTGTGTGTGTGTGGGTGTGTGTGTGTGTCGTGCGTTGTGGGTAGCGCGCGTGTGTGATGTGTGTGTGTGTGTGTGCGCGCGCGCCGGTGAGTGGTGTCAGTGCGGCGCAAGCACGCGCGCGTGCGAATGCCTTGGTCTAGACAGTCGTGTGCCAGAGACTATAGCTTTCCCCCCGTTACACCAATGTAGCTGAAGAAGAAATAGCGAGCAAAAGTGTTCCACTCAAAACTGACCGTAGTCGAGTCCTTCTGAACTGATGGCCGCGCGGCGTCCGTAGCACGACCGGCAACTCCAGTGACAGCTAGCTCCATGCATAACGCATAAAGGTTAGCCCACGGCACCGGCCGCAGCTGCTGACGCTGGCCGCTGAATGTCAACCACTCCTACTCATAATCACCGGTTCCACGTGCAAAGCAGCCCATTACACTTCTATCGGCAATCGAACTTTCTCCGTGGTCCGGCTTTTCCGAGCTGTTCTCGGTCGATGGAAGAAAACGGACACGCTTGCTGTCATGGGACGGGACAGTATCACCTACCGGTCTACGTCATACACGTCTGTAGGACGATCTACCGGTCTGCATCATACACGTCTGTGGGACGATCTACCGGTCTACATCATACACGTCTGTGGGACGAACTACTGGTCTACATCATACACGTCTGTAGGACGATCCACACATCATACAGTGACGTCTGTAGGACGATCTACTGGTCTACATCATACACGCCAGTAGGACGAACTACTGGTGTACATCATACACGTCTGTAGGACGATCTACTGGTCTACATCATACACGTCTGCAGAACGAACTTGGTCTACACCATACACGTTTGTAGGACGAACTACCGACGCGGTCTACATCATACACGTCTGCAGAACGAACTACCGGTCTACACCATACACGTCTGCAAGACGATCTACCGGTCCACATCGTGCACGTCTGTAGGACGAACTACTGGCCTCCCATATTCACAACTTTTTCACGTGCTAGACGCGTCTCGGCGCAAGGGCGCTTCCGTGTTTGGCCTTGGTTGGGTGAGTTTAGTGGTGTTGTACTGAGCTGTTTCACTCTCTCCAGCTCCACTGTTTTCACGGATGGGTCACTTAATTATCATGTACTTGCCATTGTGAAGCGCCTAGGGCTCATATCGAGATGAGGCGCTCAACAAATGTTCGTATAAAGAAATACTTTTAGGTCGAAGTCTGTGTAGGGGGGTGGGGGGGGGGGGGGAGCAAGCAATTAAGTAATTGTTCAGGCGTTATATTTAGATCTGGAAGACCTTAAACAGAGACGGAAGCAGAGAGAGAGAGAGAGAGAGAAGTAATACCGGTAATACCGGAAAACTCGTTCAACCCATGAGTGGTGGTGGAGGTGGTGGTGGTGGTTTTGTCATTGTCATGCCATATTGTTTTAGCTTCAACTTCTTTGTCGCTGAGCAAACAGGGACAGAACCAAACGAAATGGAACAACGTCCTACAGTCAGCCGTGTCGAGCACGATCGGACAGTCGGGATCGAGAATCATGCCAACGACAAAATCATTTCTCGTTCCAGGATTTTTTTTAAACAACAAAAAAATCACAAAACATCGATCTCACTTCATCTCTCATTCCTCGCAACAACAACAACAACAAAAAGATGACGAGTGGGACCGTCGTAACGGCATCGCGTTGTTCGCTGGAACTGTCAATGCCGTTCAGTCAAGGAAGCCGTTATCCCTTCACCCTCCACCCCACCCCCCACCCCCTTCCACCCACCCCCACGACGACGTGCTTCCCCCCTCCCTCCACCTCCCCCCTTCCTCTACCCTACCTCCCGACATGCATATTTCATGGCCAACTGCAACCACACGAAAACAAAGTGGGTAGCTTTTTTCTCTCTCTCTTTTCTTTTTTTCATTTTTCATTTATTTTTCATTTTTTCATTTTATTTTTCATTTCTTCATTTCTGATCGATGTGAACTGGTTTGGTGGTGCTATGTTTTTGGAGCATCGCGTGGTGCCTCCCGTTGCTGAAGTTACTGACAGTGACGACTTTCGCAGTTCTGCTCTTTGGCACTCCGACCGCAAACACATGCATGGGTCTGAGACTTAATGCTTTTAATCAGACGAGGGACAGACAGACGGACAGACAGACAGACAGACGGACAGACAGACAGACACAGCGGAGAGATAGAGACAGAGGACAGAGAGACAGAGTTCACAGAGTGCAAATTTCATCACACCCTGCTTCAAGAAGAGTCAGATTATTACACACACTGACGCACGCACTGACGCACGCACACACTGATATACAGACACAAGCGAGCGCGCACTGACGCACGCACACACATACAAACACAAGCGAGCGCGCACTGACGCACGCACACACACATACAGACACAAGCGAGCGCGCACTGACGCACGCACACACATACAAACACAAGCGAGCGCGCACTGACGCACGCACACACATACAGACACAAGCGAGCGCGCGGCACTGACGCACGCACACACATACAGACACAAGCGAGCGCGCGGCACTGACGCACGCACACACATACAGACACAAGCGAGCGCGCGGCACTGACGCACGCACACACATACAGACACAAGCGAGCACGCGGCACTGACGCACGCACACATATACAGACACAAGCGAGCGCGCACTGACGCACGCACACATATACAGACACAAGCGAGCGCGCGGCACTGACGCACGCACACACACACAGACACAAGCGAGCGCGCACTGACGCACGCACACACATACAGACACAAGCGAGCGCGCGGCACTGACGCACGCGCACACATACAGACACAAGCGAGCGCGCACTTGCCCCCACACATGCTACGCACATGTAGGCCCACAGACACACACCGCCACTCGGCAACGCAGGAACAATACTGACTGGACAGTACTGCGCTTGTCACGGTGCGCTGCACGTACAGCACGGATTTATTGTACAGCTAGTCTGTGCCTGCAGTGATGTATGGATGTGTTCGTGAAAGCGTGCCGCCAGGCGGTCAAGTTGTGTATGTGTGGGTGGTTGGAGGGGGGGGGGGGCACTTGCGTGTGCGTGCCGCGCGCGCGCGCGTGTGTGTGTGTGTGTGTGTGTGTGTGTGTGTGTGTGTGTGTGTGTGACAGCGTGCGTGCGTGCGTGCGTGCGTGTGTGTGTGTGTGTCAGCGTGCGTGCGTGCGGCGTGCGTGCGTGCGTGTGTGTGTGTGTGTCAGTGTGTGACAGCGTGTGTGTGTGTGTGTCAGTGTGTGTGTGTGTGTGTGTGTGTGTGTGTGTGTGTGAGGTGTGTGTGTGTGTGGTGTGTGTGTGTGTGTGTGTGTGTGTGTGTGTGTGTGTGAGACAGCGTCAGTCAGTGCGTGCGTGCGTGTGCGTGCGTGCGTGCGTGCGTGCGTGCGTGTGTGTGTGTGTGTGTCTGTCTGTCTATCTGTCTGTCTGTCTGTGTAACCGTATGCAATGTACTGACTCCACATGACCATGCAGTTCCCTGTATACTCTCCGGAGACGGTGTGGCTGTTTGACTCAGTGACTGAGTGAGTGCATGCGTACGCCGGCTTTCAGCGAGCTACGAACGGAATGCAGTACAACGGCCCGTACTTTTGGGTGCTGCTGCAGCTGACGCTGGCACGGCCGCATGCACGCTGCAAGACCCGAAGACACGCAGAGAATAGGTTCACGGCAGAGGAGCAGGGGCTGCAGATTCTCACCGTGCTGATGGAGATTGCTGCTTGTCGTCTCAGCGCTTCGTTTCTTCCTTTGGCATTGGGCTGAGGTCGGTCGCCTCAGTCACCGTGCTGGCGGGGGCTAGTGCCTCCGTTAGTTACACTCCGACCAAGAAGACTTAATACGTACATACGTACATACATACATACATACATACATACATACATACATACATACATACATACATATATACGTACGTACGTACATACATACATGCATAATTGCATACATACATACATACAAAGTATAAAGTGCCCACCACTATGGCTCAAAGCGTTTAACACTACAGACCTAACAGAATTGCCTTTTTGTACTTCGAGAAAGATTCTCGGCCACTAATTAATATTGTAACTGGAAACTAACAAAACATCAACACAGTTATAGTCTGCTAAGGGACAATGTTCATTAGTGACAGTACGTAACGTTGCCAGTTTCCATGACCTTGACTCTTTTTCAAGATCACAATGACAGCGGAGAGAGAGAAACACAAAACGGACCAGCATATCACCTTTTGAATGTGAATCAGCTGAACGCATGGTTTTGCTATTTTCTCTTCTTTCTTTTTTTTCCTTTGTGCTCTAAATGTCATTTACGTTGTTGTCATCATTGACTTTGATATCATTTGTCAACTTTTTGTTTGTTTGTCTGTTTCTGTTTTGATTTATGCATCTTCTTCTTCTTCTTCTTCTTTTCTTCTTTTTGTTGTTGTTGTTTTGTCATTGACATCATTGTTAATTTGTCATTGGCATCATGAACACGAAAACAACACAGTTCAACCAAAACAGATAAGAGGTTAGCACTCCGACTCATTTTTCATCATTTTTCACCGTTTAACTGTTGTTTAAGTTTCTTCTTTTTTTCTTTTAGCTTGATAAAGGGCATTACCCCGAAAATTCGCATGTTGTGATTTGTCCTGTTAAATAGCGTTCTTTTGAAACTTTTATGTGTTTGGACCGTTGACTTTGTCCAACGTCTGCGTTACACAGCCCATGGCCCACACGCAAGCGCGTCATGGATTGCGTCACAGGCAAAGAGATGAGAAGCAGAATTCCAATCATTGACGAAGTGGCCGCCTGGCTCCATCTAAACGCCTCTAACGGTGGAAGCTAGGACACGGTTCAATCCTGCAGTATCTGATCCTCGACAAGGGGCCGTCTGAATTTTCATTTCTAATGTCGCGATGTGATAACGATTTGGGGGCTTACTTTCAGCGGTTTTCTCCGGGTACTCAGGTTTGGTCCCCCTCTGCCCCACCCCGCCATCTCTTGGGGAAAAGGTCAGCCACCTGTACTTTCAAAAACTTCAAACGGCCCGTTCATGAAAATTATTACAGAAGGATAGAAGTACTTCTATCGCTTAAAATAAGTAGTAGGTAATAATCCTCGGGGATCAGATTTTGTTTTTCATATCATTATAACCCTTTTGCACTTCAATATATTCGAGTAGTTGTCCCAAGCAATACCGTACTTTTGTCTCACCTTTATTAGGCGGACATTTCATCTGTCTCGTACATGGCACAATAGAGAGAGAGTGCGCGCGTGCGCGCGCGCGAGAGAGAGAGAGAGAGACAGACAGACAGACACACACACACAGAGAGACAGAGAGAAACAGAGACAGAGAGACAGACAGACACAGAGAGAGACAGACAGAGACAGAGAGACAGAGAGAGACAGACTGACAGAGACAAACAGACAGACAGACAGACAGAGACAGAGGCAGAGAAACAGAGACACAGAGAGAGACGGAAAGAATAACAACAAACCAAGTTCTCACTTGAAGAAGCTCAGAGGAGCAAGAAGAAAACCTCGATCACCAAGTGCTTCAACTGAAGACGATCCTCTCTCCCTCATTAGATTAAAACGCGCGCGGCCACTGGAACAAATAAACCCTGGGAAACCTGACTACAAGAGCAATAAAGTGAAGTGCACGTTGGGTGGGACGTACAGGAGATGGGCTCTGGGCGATGCAAAGTGCTTTGACGAAGACTGGCCTGAAGTCATGGCGGAAAGAAACGCGACAACGCCTCCCTACCCAATACCCCCTAGCTCCCCACCCGTTCTCTCTCCCTTGGCCAGTTTTAGTTTTGTGTTTGCCTACTTGACAAATTCTCTCTCTCTCTCTCTCTCTCTCTCTCTCTCTCTCTCTCTCTCTCTCTCTCTCTCTCTCTCTCTCTGAAGCCTCGTTGTTCATGGTATATCTGAACTATATTTTTCATCATCATCATCAATATATATTTGTTAGTTTTTTTCTGTTGTCGGGTATTGCCTCTGATTTTATAATTGTCATCTTCTTCATCATTACTATTGTAGTCAGTGTTGTCATTGTTGTTTTATGTGTAGCCTATTGGCGTGTAGATTTGCAGGGACAGATTGTAAGAATAGGCAACTGCCTAAAATCTTAATCCTTGTGTAATAAAGTTCTGAGTTCTGAGTTCTCTCTCTCTCTCTCTCTCTCTCTCTCTCTTCTCTCTCTCTCTCTCTCTCTCTCTCTCTCTCTCTCTCTCTCTCTCTCTTAAAACGGTCTCCAATAAACGTACTTCTATCGGTTAATGTAAGTAGTTAGTTTAGTCTTGGGTTTTAACGTTAAAACCAAGAGGATCTTGAACAAATGAAGGTGAAAGGACTGGGAAGATAGAAATTAGGACAAGAAATATTTTTTTGGCAGCGAGCGAAGCATGTGTGGCTATATTCTGATAGCCACTCTCTCTACTCCAGGCTTTAAATATAGACTATTTGTTAGCTCTGGGTTCTCAACACAGGAGACCTTAATTTCTGTGTCTCTGCACTACTCCACTGAGGGTTTAATGTGGGTAGCAATTACACATCAATTCATCATACAGAGAGAATTCGTTCAGCTAGTACATGTAAACATTTTCCCAAAACTCTATTTCCGCTTAGCCAACACAGACACTATATGGATAGTAACGTTTATTTTCCAAGTGCACTTGCTCTCACATATAAATCACGCATGTACTGTTTGGAATGGTGCCAGTGAGGTTCGTTTAAAGAAGCTCAAATCCCTTTGCAGACGAGCACCGTACTAACCTTACCAAATCAGTCCTTGTCAATAACGGAAAAATTAACCAAACTCTAAATTCTTGCCAAGCATAAGCAATTTAAATTCAACCAATGTGTGACTGTGTTCCAAGTGAACATTTTCAAGGTGCTCCCATAATTTATTTGAGAGACTTTCTTCAAAGAGCTCCTGTTCGATACTGGATCAAACATGCCTTACCACGCCCTCGCCTAAGACGAGTTTTCCTTTTTCTGGCTTCTCGATCTGGAAAACGATTGCATCCAAACTGAAAACCTTCATTTCACTGTGCAGCTTTAAGATAAATTTCTGTATGTTTTCAGCGACATCTGAGCATCAGCGTGATGTCTTGGTGACCGTTATGGTTTCTGCACCCAGTACAATCATAGGTCTGTATTTATATGATGCTAATGTAATAAAACACCATGTCTGTACCTATATATATATGTATGTATATTAAGCCGTCGAGACGCATCAGTGTGGTTGACATGTCTCTGTTACTGCTTGTCACATTTGAGTAATTTAGTAGTTCTATCATTTGCATTACTGCTGATGTTGCTATTATGTCATTTGCATTACTGTTGATGTTGCTATTCTAT
>JABMCL010001551.1:722500-732500 GCA_018857735.1 Alviniconcha marisindica | reverse complement strand
GGTCAGAAGTCTTCCATCCCTTAGCCTGTGCACCTGGCCCGGCACTGATTTTGTCAATCGTGGCCCAGCCAGAATGGTCGCCCTTCACCGGAGCTTAGGACTGTATGCATAGCTATGGGTCTGATGGACGGTTAGCCCTGAAGGACGGTTACATGTTTTGCATCAGAACTCTGAGATGACTTCGGTTGTAGTGTAAACGATACAGATCAACAGACCAAAAAATAAATTTAAAAAAATGGACTGAAAAACAATGTAGCTCAACCAAAAACTATTTTTCTTCATCGTTTTTGACCGTTTAGCTGTTGTTTAAGTGTCGCTTTATAGCTTGACAAAGGGGATTACCCCGAAAGTTTGCTGGTTTGGTTTTGTCCTAATACATAGCATTCTTTTGAACCTTTTATGTGTTTAGATCAAGGGACCGATTGTCAGTTTGACGAAACTCAGTGTCGCGACACTCCGAGACTGTTTCAGTCACTGAAGAAGACTGGATGTGCTAAATAACCGTGCTGCTCGTCTAAACATTTGCATATTCATGAGTTCAGGTCACCAAGGCAGCCGAGTTCGAAAGCGATACTTAGGACTGTAGGCTAGCTACCATGTAGACGACACAATCTCTACACACTCTCGCCAATTTTGCACAGCCCAGCCTCGCTTTCGATCCCGTTGCCCGCCGCGACCTACCTCAATAAGAATGGTCCATGCTCAGGTTGTTAATCGTTTACGAACGAAAGCACACCAAGAACAAAATATCCGACTGTAAATTTTCTGGCATCAAGTCAATTATACCGACGGACAAGCGGACATGGTAGGGAGAAAACGTTCAACGAAGATCATCCGGACGACACCATAGCCAACATTCAACCAATCGCAGCCGCTGAGACATGGGTGCTTAATGGCCTTTTCCAGAGGGCTGGTTTCACAGGCTATACTATCCCTTTATTAAACGATAACGACCCCTTGAAAGGCGTTTAGAGGCCGATCCACACAAAAGCAAGAAAGAAGCTAAAAGCAGCCACCCTCCATGTTCACACATTTTATTTGCATTACCGTGTGCAGAAAATGCTGAACGCCATAGCATAATAGTATTCTTCCCCACCAATTTTCTCTGAATGTGTTCCATTTAGTTCAAGTATTACGACCAAATAGATGCTGATAATACGGCGTAAAGGTTTTTCTTTGAGAAGGGAATGCATGTCAGTTGAGTGGGGTGCCAAATGGTCTATTATAGCCACTAGACAGAACATTGCCAGTGGAGATGTGAGCCCTGGCTATCTACAGCTGTGGCCAGATGGTCTAGGTCTATAGCCATCTGGCCACAGCAGTAGATAGACAAGACTCACATCTCCACTGGCAATGTTCTGTCTAGTGGCTATAGACTTAGACCATCCGGCCACAGCTGTAGATAGACTGGACTCACATCTCCACTGGCAATGTTCTGTCTAGTGGAGATGTGAGTCTTGTCTATCTACAGCTGTGGCCAGATGGTCTATAGCCACTAGACAGAATACTGCCAGTGGAAATGAGTACAGTCCTGTCTAACATTGTGGCCGTGATGTCCACGTGAATGAGTTAGAGTGTGGGGCACAGACCCGTCCCTAATAAGCCTTATGGTTTCTGTGGACGTAAAGCACCATGAAAGAAAAAGGGCGCAGTTCTGCCTGACTCTGCGGCCGGCTATGTCTACGTGAGAGTTAGTGTGTGGGCACAGTTCTGTCTGACTCGCGGCCGGTTATGTCTACGTGAGAGTTAGTGTGTGGGCACAGTTCTGCCTGACTCTGCGGCCGGCTATGTCTACGTGAGAGTTAGTGTGTGGGCACAGTTCTGTCTGACTCGCGGCCGGCTATGTCTACGTGAGAGTTAGTGTGTGGGCACAGTTCTGTCTGACTGCGGCCGGCTATGTCTACGTGAGAGTTAGTGTGTGGGCACAGTTCTGTCTGACTCGCGGCCGGCTATGTCTACGTGAAGGAGTTAGTGTGTGGGCACAGTTCTGTCTGACTGCGGCCGGCTGTGTCTACGTGAGAGTTAGTGTGTGGGCACAGTTCTGTCTGACTCGCGGCCGGCTATGTCTACGTGAAGGAGTTAGTGTGTGGGCACAGTTCTGTCTGACTGCGGCCGGCTGTGTCTACGTGAGAGTTAGTGTGTGGGCACAGTTCTGTCTGACTCGCGGCCGGCTATGTCTACGTGAAGGAGTTAGTGTGTGGGCACAATTCTGTCTGACTCGCGGCTGGCTATGTCTACGTGAAGGAGTTAGTGTGTGGGCACAGTTCTGTCTGACTCGCAGCCGGCTATGTCTACGTGAAGGAGTTTGAATGAATGAATGAATGAATGAATGAAAATTTATATATAGCGCATAAAAAACTTCCACACAAAGCCTTGCGTGTTCACAGCGCCAGATACACACAGTGCATACATGTAAGCTCTCGCAAGCTAAAACTACCAAAGGACACTCATACCAAAAGTACAAACAGCTCCTACCCACCCACCCCTTTCCAAAAGTGGAACTATACATAGAGTTAGTGTGTGGGCGCAGTTCTGCCTGCCAACCGCGGCCACTTGTACATCCGACTCACAGCGTCTGCCCTAACAGTTAGTACACTGTGCCCACTGACCCATAAACACCAGACGAAATTTCCGTGGATACCTTTGTAGTGTTGATTTCGATTTGTCTCCATCAACAAGGGCGTTGAGTCAGAAGCGATCTTCGACCGAAGTGCTCGCGTTGGGTCAGGCTGTGCGAATCAAGCTCCAGCAATACTGTCTTACCTCATCTTGTGAGACAAGATGGGCAAGCAAGAAGGCAGAGATGGAGAAGGGGAAGTTAGGTATTGGATTTTGATATCCTGTCAACACACACGGTCACCTCGGGAGCGAGACAGACAGACAGACAGACAAACAAGAGAAGGAGACCGAAAGAATAGGATTATGATGACGAGTCATCTTTAATGTAAACATATTTCCAATACGACTAAAATACCACGTCAAGCACTTAACCCCGACAGAAGAAGAACGGACAATACAGCAACTAATCTGCACTTTTCTGTACAAAACACAATGTGCTACTGGCGTTCCAACAACCTGTGGACAACAGATCAGGTAATCGCGGTTCTGAACTAGTTATCTGAGGACAGTTGTTCAATATAAGCATACCCACTATTAAAATACTTTAAGTTACTCGGATTAAAGCGCGCAAGCAGGCCTACCAAAGAGGCATTTCTTCTCTGTCAGTTACACACACACACACACACACACACACACACACACACACACACACACACACGCACACACGCACACACGCACGCACGCACGCGCACACACACATGCGCGCGCACACGCACGCACACACACGCACACACGCACGCACGCACGCGCACACACACATGCGCGCGCGCACGCACGCACACACACACACACACACACACACACACACACACACGTACGCACGCACACACACGCGCGCGCGCGCGCACGCACCACGCACGCAGCAGCACGCACGCACGCACGCACGCACGCACGCACGCACGCACGCACGCACACACACACACACACACACACACACCACACACACACACACACTGAATAAATAAACTTTACTAGGTTACTGGATTAGACTAGGGCTTTTTTGTTTTTGTTTTTTGTTTGTTTGTTGTTTACAACCACCTCTACTGAGACAGAGAGGGAGAGAGAGGAAGGTGTGTGTGTGGAAGGGGCTGAGGAGGGAGTGGGTGGGGGGGGGCTGGAGATGCGCAAACTATGACTGCAAAGACACCGAGAGCTTCTTCACCGTCAATACCACCATTTTTCACACTCGTACGCGCACAGAAAACCCGTCCACTGGTGACTATACTTAAAAGTTTTACCGCTGGTGGGGGACAAAGAGACTGAAATGTGTCCCCGGGGTGCAGACGTAGTCTCACTTCCAGTGAAGCGACTTGTCAATCATTCATGCCTTGGGACCGTCGACTCTTTTCCTTTCTTTTCACGGAGACGGTTACTGCCAGCCAGCCAGCCTCCTGGGACACGGTTCCAGTGGTGCTGAATTAACGTTTTGTTTGAAACCTTAACAAAGAGGAGTGCTGTTTTGCTTTTCCATTCACTCATCGTTTCATGCGGACAGGACAAAGCCATACATGTGCAAAATGTCGGCAGTGCTTGCTATTTTCAAATAACAAACGGACAGAGCGAAAAGATGAAGTAACATAACGTCAAGGCAACATAACGTCAAGCGAAAAGACGAAGTAACAAAACGTCAAGCGAAAAGACGAAGTAACAAAACGTTAAGCGAAAAAGGTAAAAAATAAAAAAAATAAAAAAGTCAAGCGAAAAAAGTAACATAACGTCAAGGCAACATAACGTCAAACGAAAAGACGAAGTAACAAAACGTCAAGCGAAAAGACGAAGTAACATAACGTCAAGCGAAAATACGAGGGAACATAACGTCAAGCGAAAAGACGAAGTTACATAACGTCAAGCGAAAAGACGAAGTACATAACGCCAAGCGAAAAGATTAAGTAACATAACGTCAAGCGAAAAGATGAAGTAACATAACGTCAAACGAAAAGACGAAGTACATAACGTCAAGCTAAAAGATTAAGTAACATAACGTCAAGCGAAAAGATGAAGTAACATTAACGTCAAGCGAAAAGACGAAGTAACAAAACGTCAAGCGAAAAGACGAACATAACAGCAAGCGAAAAGATGAAGTAACATAACGTCAAGATATGAAGTAACCTAACGTCAGGCGAAAAGATAATGTAACATTACGTCAGGCGAAACGACCAAGTAACATAACGTCAAGCGAAAAGATGAAATAACATAACGTCAAGCATTGTCAGCCAGTCTCCGCACCTTTGTCAACAGTGTCACTAAAAAAACAAATTTTAAATCTGAAACAAGTATGACCGCTAGCGTTCTAAAACAAGATCCAAACACATGAACGGGTTAAAAAAATAAAAAATAAAAAAATAATTAAAAAACAACAACAGCAAAACGCTAATTTAGTATGGCAATACAAAACAGTCTCACTATAATAAAATAAAATAAAACTATTAAAAACTTCTTTTTAAACCAGCAACACGCTAATTTAGTATGGCAATACAAAAACAGTCTCACTATCATCTTGAGGACTTGAAGACAGCATTTGAAGACTAGTTGCTTATTCACATCGTTTGTCGTGTTGCTGAATATGGCTGTCGCTGTGTCCTGTTGCTTAAATAAGCAAAGAACTGAAGTACGCACACTGCTTTGGCCCCAATGTTCCGGCTGGCGACAATAAGATGCCAGTAATGACAACATAAATACATTTTCTCTCTCTCTCTCTCTCTCTCTCTCTCTCTCTCTCTCTCTCTCTCTCTCTCTCTCTCTCTCTCTCAAAATTCAGATTTGCATCTGTCTTACTTTGCTGAGCTTTTATGTTGCAAAGTTTTTAGACAGGAATAGTTTTTTTGTTTTGTTCTTAAGAAGTATTTTAGGTTTTCGCAATGATTTGTATTCTTTTTCTTTTTCTTCTCTGTCTGTCTGTCTGTCTGTCTGTCTGTCTGTCTGTCTGTCTGTCTGTCTGTCTGTCTCTCTCTCTCTCTCTCTCTCTCTCTCTCTCTCTCTTCTCTCTCTCTCTCTCTCTCTCTCTCTCTCTCTCTCCTGAAAATTCAGATTTGCATTGGTCTTACTTTGCTGAGTTTGTATGTTGCGAAGTTTTAGACAGTAATCGTTTTTGTTTGTTTGTTTGTGTCTTTGTTTGTTCTTGAGATGTATTTTAGGTTGCCGCAATTATTTATATTCTTGTTTGACGTATTGAGTGTTGCTGTGTTTGTCATTAGGGACAGATTTGTAAAAAAAGAAGAAAAAAGCCGACTTGTGCTTAAATCTTTATCCTTGTGTGATAAAGTATATTCTCTCTCTCTCTCTCTCTCTCTCTCTCTCTCTCTCTCTTCTCTTCTCTCTCTCTCTCTCTCTCTAAATTACTTCAGGTTTGTTACTGTTCTGTTCTATCTTGCTGACAAAATAATTATACTGTTACCTTGATAATTGAAATATCAGCCTAATATCATTATTTTATGTAAAAAGACTTTAAATAAAAAGGAGGAGGAAATAGAAATCAGTACAGCCTCTGGTCGGAGCCCTGTTGTCGGGTGGCGATGACTATGGAATCAGGGTCCAGGTTCTTTGGGTTCCAATCCCAATTCCATCACTAACATACCTCACACACCCCCCCCCCACCCCCCCCACACCCCGCCTCCCCCCCACCCCTCCGTACTCTCCTCCACCCCCATCCCGCCCTCTTCGTCTCAGGCTCATTGGGTTCGGGGTTAGATTTATGTCAGGTCAAGCAGATCTGTATTCGATAAATGGAAAATATGTGTGGCCGGCACACATCGTGGAAAAAAAAATAAAGGACAAAATCGGGAGGAACACAACAAACAGACTGGTAAGACGATTGGTTTAATATGTAAAACGCTTTGGGTGAGACGAAAAACCCAGACCACCGTGTGTTTACAGGTTTGCACACGTTAAAGAGCCACGTCACCTTGTCTAGTCACTAGTCTGTTGACATTCTGCCACTTCAGAGATCAATTGGCCTCCGTAGCACCACTCACTTGCTGCTGGCTTTCCTGTAGGAAAGCGAGCCAAGTTTTCAATGCAAATATTCGTTCCTAAGTGGGTAAATAATGTGTACAAAATAACCTCGGGGCAGGGGAGAGTTGGGGAAGGGGAAGTAATCACAAAGCAAAGTAGAGTCTAGACTTTACTTAAGAGGCACGCTCATAATTATATTCCGACTCGCCCCGACGATGCCTAATTATTTACCTCTAATACGACTAGAACCTTGTTTGCTTATTCCATTCATTGATCTCGAATGCTCCGCAGTATCAACGTTCGAGCCCCCGCATGGCTATGTATGAGAACTTATCTTATCCACACATATGAATGATAATTGATCTACCTTTCTTGTCGATTGAAAAAAATTCAATAAATTATTTTTCTTTCCAAATGATCTGACAGGAAAAAAAACAAAAAACGTTCGAGCCCCTGCCCCCCACATCCGCTACCCCTCCACCGCCCCAAAGTTCAGGCAGAAGACTCTGAGGCCAAACTTTCATGACTCGGGTTATGCGCGGCTCCATTTCAGCCACGTCTTCGCTACACGTCCTGATGGGCTCATTTACATTCGTACGCAGATGTTACGCTTGGCATGCATTGTCGCACACAGCCAATCCACGGTAACAAAGAAAGCGCATGCCGCACGATGGCACTGTCTGAGTTTACGACCCTGTCAGCGGAATGGTTCTCTTCAAAATTCAGCACTCGGTCTACCGTAGTTGTGACGTGTCGTACGTGTGTCGCCCTATCACACCCGAGGGGTCTTCTAAATTCATCAGCTTCTCTCAGCCTAGTTCAGTATGCCTTTTAACTTGCCCTGTTTTTTTTTTCTTCTTCTGGGGAAATGTTGGTGTACCGGTGACACCATCGATCGACTGGAGGAGAGAAGGGTAGAAAGAGGAAGCGCTACTTTGAACTGACGACAAAGCTCGACGATTGTCAATTTGACCAACACTGGAACGGTTTCAAAGGGAATACTGACGAAAATGTCCACAGGCGGAACTTAGCGCTTATGGGATTTCCCGACCGCATACATATTATCTTGAAACTGAACGGAGCCGAACCGAACTGAAGCAATGTTTGTAAGATGTACCTGCGAGTCTAGCTAAGTCGTGCATTCAGGTAGGTTTCCACCGGAAATCCACCACAGAACGGCACACTCCAAAACGCTTCCATATGTTCGGCACAGCTGTGCATCGGCCTGTGCTTTGAGTGTGATTTTAGCGAGTAGGATCAAAACAGACAGAGAAATTACGATCACCCTTGATGAGAATTCAAGGATTTCTCGTTCTCAGCGACCCTCCCTTTAGCCTGGAGTAGCTAGATCACGATGCGTACAGCTTTGTGCGGTTTGCCTTCTGTCAAGAATTCAGTTTTTCTTCATTTTCTCGTTTTTTACTAATTTACCCGATTGCCGACACTGTACCGTAACACGCCTTTAGAAAACCCGTCGTTTTTGTTGTTGTTGTTGGTTGTTGTTGTTGTTGGTTGTTGTTGTTGTTGTTTTGTTTGTCTTGGGGGTATTTGTTTGTGTTTTTTAGTTTTGTTGTTGATGGGTTGTTGTTGTTTGTATGTTGTTTTTTGTGTGTGTTTTTGTTGTTGTTGCTGTTTTATGTTTGTTTGTTTGTTTTTTGTTTGTTTTTGCTGTTGTTGTTGTTTTTAGGGTTGTTTTTTGTTGTTGTCTGTTTTGCTGTTGTTGTATTTATGTTTTGTTGTTGTTGTCGTTGTTGTTTGTTTGTTGTCTTGGGGGTTGTTCTTGTTGCTGTTGTTGTTGTTGTTGTTTGTCCAGTCGTGTATATATACAGCATCATGCTGGCAGACAGGTCACGCTTCACGCTCACTTTTTGGTCCCATCATTACAGTACCAGTTTGCCTTGGCGCAGATTCCACACGCCTGGCTGCCCGCACACCCACGCGTTATTTACGCCCACTGCCGCAAAACAACAAGGTAACTAGTCATTGCCGGAAAACATCCTGGTAACGAGGCAAATCAGCCTCTCCTCAGCAGCGTAAAGCGCCATCTGTCGGCCCGGCTACTCACGTGTTGGTGCGGTGGTCGACGGAATGTAAAGCCGCCGAGGTAAATAACTGGGTCGTGGACTGACTCCCTCGTCAGTTCCTAATTGGACGGATGTGTCCGGGCGGAAGATCTGATGCACACTCATTTGACCAACGGTCCCGACTTCATCAACCGCCTACCTCATCCAGCCACAGGCGTGTGAAGTCGGCTGGTGTGTTGCTGTTTTGTGTTTTCACGGATACACATAGGGTAAACCCGTGGCAAGTGCCTGTGAAGCAGAAGCCGACTGTCTGACAGATTTACTTACCTACCCCCCCCCCCCCCTCCTCCACCAACCGACAAACACACACACCCGATCCATAGATGGATAGCTTTTGTCTGGAGGTTCACGCTTCAGACTGATAGCGACAGCAAACAGCATTTTGTGAAAGTCGGGAGATGTAATTATTGTTTGTTCGTTATTTCTCTTCTTTGTTTGCTTGCTTTCTCGTTCGCACTGAGACTGTCTCGTCTGGTGTTTGCTGTGTTCTGCGTTAACCGTCAGTCGTCAGTTCACACCTTCTGCACACGACTTCTGACCTGTACCCAACAACTACACGTGACAGGTAAGACGGGATTCTCTCTCTCTCTCTCTCTCTCTCTCTCTCTCTCTCTCTCTCTCTCTCTCTCTCTCTCTCCTTGTCAAATAAAGTTTTCGAGTTCGAGTTTTCCCTCTCTCTCTCTCTCTCTCTCTCTCTCTCTCTCTCTCTCTCTCTCTCTCTCTCTCTCTCTCCTTGTAAAATAAAGTTTTCGAGTCTCTCTCTCTCTCTCTCTCTCTCTCTCTCTCTCTCTCTCTCTCTCCCCCCCATCCGGGCAGCTGTTCAAGTAATTCCCTTAGTACGTACAACCCACCAACTACCCATTACAAGCATCGCCCATATCTGTCCAAAACCGGGGCTTTAGCGACCTACTCCCCTACACAACAATGCCGTAAATTGTGCTACGCTTGCATATTTGATGCTGGTAGAAACCGGCATTCACTGAGTCCCTCCATGATTCAGGCTTCGGCTAATGGCACGTAGCCTACTGACATAAACTTCGCCAAAGACCGTGCTACACCTGCATGATTAATGTCGCCGGGTTGAATGAACACAGTATTCAGTCCCTCCAATATTCTGGCTGCAGCGAAACACTCGGCTGTTACTATTTTAGACACACACACACACACACACACACACACACACACACACACACACACACACACACACACACACACGCACGCACGCACATATGCACACATACACACACCATTCACACACACACACACACACACACACACACACACACACACACACACACACACACACACACACACACACACAGGGATGGAAACAAACACACACACAC
>JABMCL010001551.1:710000-717500 GCA_018857735.1 Alviniconcha marisindica | reverse complement strand
ACGATACACTCACTGGTCCACGATACACTCACTCTTCCACGATACACTCACTGCTCCACGATACACTCACTGTTCTGCTCCACGATACACTCACTGTTCTGCTCCACGATACACTCACTGTTCTGCTCCACGATACACTCACTGGTCCACGCCAGTCTTGTCCTTGCAATTGCCATGCGAGTCGCCACAGAGGTCTCACTGCTAAGTCTTCAACGTCTGCAATCTCTCTGTACCTCAGCACTAGAGTTCAATAACTCGGAGAAGGAGGAGAAGAAAAAGTTGGTTGCTTGGTTGGTTGGTTTGGTTTGGCCGGGTGTTTGGGCGGTTTGATTGGTTGGTTGGTTGGGTGGGTGGATGGTTGGTTAGGTAGTTAGTCAGTTAGCTGATATTTCGTGCCCTTAGTTAACTGATGTTTGAACACTGAACCGTCTGAACACTGATTAGAGGTGTATAGCTGTATGTTCCTGTATAGTTTACGGCGTCGTGCACGTGTGTGTGTGTGTGTGTGTGTGTGTGTGTGTGTGTGTGTGTGTGTGTGTGTGTGTGTGTGTGTGTGTGTGTGTGTGTGTGTGTGTGTGTGTGTGTGTGTGTAAAGACAAACAACAAGGACAGCTGACGAAGAAGTTAGCTAGTTAGTTTGTGCTTCGAGCCAAATCAGCCACATGGGTTATATCAGGGCTAAAAGAAGACGAAAAAGTTTGCGATGACGATAGAGGGAAAAGAAGGACGAAGAAGGAGAACAAGAAATACAGGACTCGCGTGTCTCAGCAGTCGTACACAAGTCATTATCGGTGTATTTTTCAAGATGACTGGGTAGGGAGCATTGGGCCCTTAACACATGACAAGCGTGTTCGCAGCAGTCCTCTTGACTGACAGTTCCTTTACTCTCTCATGCATTATCAAAGTGTCATGGGAATATGGTCTTGTAATTGTATCTTGGTGACGTACGCCCATGCTCAGTTTCAGACACTGCATTATTTCTGTCCCTCACTGGCACATGCGAATGACCGCAAGTTCAATGACCTTCTGCGCTGAAATGATACGTGGCCTTTTCTGCCTTGTGGAGAAAAACGTGAAATATTAGACAAAGTTGCCCGAATACACATGAGCACATGTTCCTTAAATTAATCCAGTTGTTGTTGTTGTTGTTGTTGTTGTTGTTGTTGTTGTTGTTGTTGTTGTTGTTCTTCTTCTTCTTCTTCTTCTTCTTCTTCTTCTTCTTCTTCTTCTTCTTCTTCTTCTTCTTCTTCTTCTTCTTCTTCTTCTTCTCGTCTTCTTCTAACGACGACAAAACGTTTCTTGTTTTTGTTTTTGTTTTCCGTCAAAATGCGAAATGTGATTTTAAAAGCTCTAACTCTCTTCCAGCTCTTCAGCACCAGCAAGTTTCATTTACAGGACGCAAATTCCCGAAGCCAGTTCTTTTGAAACTTGGCATGCATATCCGTCAGAGAGATCCCACTCAGCCATTAGCTAATCAAATGCCGTCTTCAATGCTGCTCAAAAAACAAACAAACAAACAAAAAAGCACCCACAGAGGTCTCAGCGTTTCTGAGGCAATCTAGTCTTGTCGGTCGAGCTCTGTGCACATTGGTGTCAGTTGAAGATTCGTCTAATCCAGCTTGGAAGGATGTGTCAGTAAGCTAATCCAGGGTACAGCTGACCTGCACTCTTGTGTGTGTGTGTTGTGTGTGTGTGTGTGTGTGTGTGTGTGTGTGTGTGTGTGTGTGTGTGTGTGTGTGTGTGTGTGTGTGTGTGTGTGTGTGTGTGTGTCTGTGTGTGTGTGTGTGTGTGTGTGTGTCTGTGTGTCTGTGTGTGTGTGGTGTCAGTTGTAAACTGGTCTAATTCAAGATATGAGTTCAACTATATGTGTCAGCTGTAAATTGGTTGAATCCAGGATACATGCTGACCTCCACTGTGTGTGCGTGTGTGTGGCGTGTATGTGTGGTGTCAGTTGTAAACTGGTGTAACCCAGGATATAAGCTGAGGTCCACTGTACATGAGTGCATGGTGGTACAGAGGCAGGGCGTGAGACAGGCAGGGGGGAACGAGGGAGGGGGGGAGGGGAACAGAGACTGAAACGAAGAGAGTTTTTGAGACAGTATTGCTAATTTACACATTCTAATGCCCATTTGAGTAGCAAGTGGGAGTCTGATTCGTGCGCATGTGTCGTGAAATGTAGTAATGTGTTCGTGGGCCATTTGACGTACATAAGCCTCGATTTGAGTCACTGGTGAACTGACCAATCAGAAGGGACTTGGAGGAAGGGCTACCTAACGAGAAACGAAACGGCGATAAACATCGCTTAGAAGCTTGAGTCCTATTTACTTGGTGTTCGACAACACTGCAAACTTTACTCTGATCCTGGTGCTCTTCTTCCACCGAAGCGCAAGGCCGATGAAGTGATTTTGAACCGGACTAAAAACTCGATATTTGCTTTACGCAAAAGTACGTCTCTCCAATGGACCAGACGGAAGACACACAGCTGCCGTTTAAGATCCTGATGCTCTTCTTCCCTCGAAGTGCAAGCTAGGCCAATGAAGCGATTTTGAACCGGACTGAAAACTCGATATTTGCTTTACGCAAAAGTACGTCTCTCCTGTGGACCAGACGGAAGACACACAGCTGTCGTTTAAGAAGCACGAACTTCTGCTGCGTCCAGCATCTGCCTTGGGCGCTGCTAGAGAGGACGCCAGCTGACACTTGTGTGCCATCGATCGCCTGGGACCATGCATTCTGCTCCTGATAATCGCGAGAGACAGATCCCAACTAATGCTCCTCGTATCTTCCAGTCACTACTCCGAGATCTCTGTCAGCGGTGGAGGCATGATCGAGTATGACTGGCTGTGTCGACAGTTCATCGACCTGGAAACATCATGCGCCAACTCCTGCTTCACCTCTAGAAAAACAGACATTAAACGTGTGTTGTCCGAAAGCTGAGAAATTGAAAATAAGTGCATCCGAGCAGTTTAATTTAGCGTACGAGCTCAGCTAAAATTCCAAGTACCACTGAACAATATTGATCTAAATCAATAATACACTGAAATTAAGTGCATCGGAGCAATTCATCTCTCTCTCTCTCTCTCTCCCTCTCTCTCTCTCTCTCTCTCTCTTCTCTCTCTTCCTTCTCTCTTTCCCTTTCCCCTCTCTTTCTCTCTCTATCCATCTCTCTTCCCCCATCATCTCTGTGTGTCTTTACAGCAGTGGTTACATTATTAATATCAGGCTTCTCTTTCTCCACCTGCACGTCATCTTTCTTTTCTTTCTTCCAGTCATTCTTTTCTTGGTTTAGTTTGTTTCTTGTTTTACTCTCTCTCTCTCTCTTTCTCTCTCTCTCTCTCTCCTCTCTCTCTCATCTCTCTCTCTCTTCTCTTTCCCCCAGTCTCTCTCTTTCTCTCTCTTCTTCTCTCTCTCTCTCTCTCTCTCTCTCATCAAACTCTCTCTTTTCTCTCTCCCCTTCCCCCCCTCTCTCTCTCTCTCCTCTCTCTCTCTCCTCTCTCTCCTCTCTCTCTCTCTCTCTCTCTCTCTCGTTGAAACTCCAAATCAAATCTACCACTATCTGTTTCCCCTCCTTCCCTCTCCTCCGCTACACCTCCCTCTCCTCTCCTCTCTCTCTCTCTCTCATCTCCTCTCTCCCAAAAAATCTTCTCTTTCTCTCTTCCCCCTTCCCCCCCCTTCTCTCTCTCTCTCTCTCTCTACTCTCTCTCTCTCTCTCTCTCTCTGGGTTGACGGAACGTCCAAATCCAAGAACTAACCAACTATCTGTTTCCCCATCAGCGAGTTTCTGATGAATGCACTCTCACTCCGCTACGGAGCGAGGACTCCGGGGCCAGGAGTGGCGCATTACAGGAGCGGATGCTGCGACATGAAATGGCTTCTCGCCTCATCATCGCGTCGTCATGGCGGTGGTGGCCAGGGGACGCTTCTCTCTCTCTGTCCCTGCTGCTGTCATAGCTGGCGCCATCTTCCTGCGCAATCCGCTGGCTTGCACCATTAAACGGCAATAGATATTCCGGCTTTGGCACTTGACTCCGAGGCTTCTGGTCGGGGGCGGGAGGGGGGTGGGCGGTGGGTGGAGGAAGGAAGTGCTGGGGGGTGGGGAGGGGTATGGGCTGAGGGTGCGGGGGGTGGGGGGGGGTGCAAGATCGGGTTATGACTGGACCGAACGGATGGGTTTAACGCCGCCGATTTGTCTCCGGAGAGGTAACGGCGGGATTGAAATCCGAGGTTAGGATGTAGTTGGTGCTGGCCCTCAGTGAATTATTTTTGATTCAGATTGCAGCACAACCTTTGAAAATACTTTCAGGCTTGACAGGCATCTGTTTCTCTTCTCTGTCTGTCTGGACCGATTGTCTTGTCGTTCCCAGCAGGTGTTTCTGTGGACACTGTCTTTGTGGCTCTGTTCCCTACTGCGGTTGAAAATATTAAGTTGCAGAGTACACAGGTTCCTCTCCACTTCCGAATTCCCCACCACTTTAACATCTACTGTTCTGGTTGTGGTCGGTCCCAATTCTTTTTTGTTTTTGTTGTTGTTCTTTTTTTTCTTTTTTTCTTCTTTTCTGTGTGTGTGTGTGTGTGTGTGTGTGTGTGTGTGTGTGTGTTGTGTGTGTGTGTGTGGTTGTGTATGTGCGTGTGTGTGTGTGCGTGCGTGAGTTCGTTCGCGCGTGCGTGCGTGCGAGTGTGTGTGTGTGCAAGTGTGTGTGTGTGTATGTGCGCGTGCGTGCGTACGTGCGTGTGTGTGTGCGTGTGTGTGAGGGCGGGGTGTGTTATTTTGGAGGAAGGGGGGTGTCAAAACAAGCTTGAGAGCGAGCTAACGTAGGTACCTTACCTCTCCCGTCTTCCCCCCCCCCCCCCCCCCCCCCCTTCCTTCCCTATCCCTGATAAACCGTACGAGGCTTCTGCGGACGTTAAACCCCAAGAAAACAACACGCTGCACAAGGACAAGTGGAAAGACGAAGGGGCGAAAAGGTGAACGGTTCAGGACGACACTGACAGCAGCCTTTCTTTTTCCTGCTGGCCGGCCGCAGCGCGGATCAGGGGATGATTGGATCAGCGGTCTGGCCCACGGCTGCCCTGTCCGGCGTGGGGTATGTAGGCTCAACCCTCGCTGTCCCTAATCAGTTTGGGGGCCGGCCCGCCTCATCTCCGGGAGACAGCAGCCCACACAGTCCTAGACCTCTCGCCACTACTTCGCCGCTCTGACGGGGCGGCAGACGACGCTAGACCAAAGGGCATTTGACAGGCAGGCAGGCAGTCGATGCTAGCTTGACCATGAGGGAATCTGACAGGCGCAGACAGCCGATGCTAGACCAAACGGGATTTGACGACGCGACAGACGACGGGGCGACAGACGATGACCAAGAAGGCATTTGACGGGGCGACAGACGATGCTAGACCTAGAAGTCCTTTCACGTGGCGGCAGACGATGCTAGACCAAGAGGTCCTCTGACAGTCCGGCAGACGATGTTAGACCAAGAAGACGTTTGCGGGGCGACAGACGATGACAAAGAAGGCATTTGACGGGGCGACAGACGATGACAAAGAAGTCCTTTCACGCGGCGGCAGACGATGCTAGACCAAGAGGTCCTGTGACAGTCCGGCACACGATGCTAGACCAAAGGGCATTTGACAGGCAGGCAGACGATGCTAGCTGGACCAAGAGGGCATTTGACTGGGCGGCAGATGATGCTAGACCGAGATGTTCTTTCACGTGGCGGCAGACGATGCTAGACCAAGAGGTCCTCTGACAGTCCGGCAGACGATGCTAGACCAAGAAGGCATTTGACTGGGCGGCAGATGATGCTAGACCAAGAAGTCCTTTCACGGGGCGGCAGACGATGCTAGACCAGGAAATCCTTTCACAGGACGAAAGACAATGCTAGACCAAGAGAGCGTCTGACTGGGTGGCAGACGGTGCTGAGACTAAAAACAAAATTGTTTACAGATCGCAGACAACAGGCGACTAGCATTTATCTGACGGGGCGGTAGACGGTGACGCTAGACCAAGCGGGCATTTGACAAGACGGTAGACAGTGCTAGACCAATCAAATATTTGTACGGGGTGCCAGACCACGCTAGACCAAAAGGGCATTTGACAGAGAAGTAGACGATGCTTGACCCAGTTAGCTTTTAGCGGCGACAGACGACGCTCGATGAGCCTTTGACAGGGCTTCACGCGATGGTCTAGACGTCTTTTAACAGGGAGCTAAACGATGGTCTAAAAGTCCTCTGACAGGGCTTCACGCGATGGTCTAGAACTCCTTTCATAGGGCTTCACGCGATGATCTAGAACTCCTTTCATAGGGCTTCACGCGATGATCTAGAACTCCTTTGACAGGGCTGCACGCGATGGTCTAGAACCTTTTTAATAAGGCTTCACGCGATGGTCTAGAACAGGGAGGTAGACGATGCTAAACCACGAGAGCATTTGACGTGCCGCTGAATGATTCTTGACCAGGAAAACTTCTTTTTTAAACCAAACGAGCACTTTGCATGGCGGCATCCGATGTTGTGTGATAGCAGACCGAGAAGGTATCTGACAGGCCGGCGCGGCAGACAGTACAGCAGACGACACCAGACCAAGAGATCCTACAGCAGACGATGTCAGACCAACAGATCATGCGACAGGGCGGCAAAGGCTGCTAGACCAAAGAGATCCTACGACAGGGCAGCAGACGGTGCTAGACCAAGAGGGCTTTTCAACAGGTGGCCAGTCCAAGCAAAGGCCCAAAGCGGCGGGGGACAAAAATCGGTCCGGGTTTTCTGCCTCCCGCTCTTACCACCGTCTGGAGCCGAGGACGTCTGGTGTCTGTCTAGCGGGGCACAAATCAAATTTTCTCCCTCGCCCTTAGCGGCGTTTGTTGGCAATGCGATCGTATTGGTTTGGACTGACGAGAAAAGAGCGTGATGTTGGCCTCTCTAGTTTGCTCCAGGCGTGTAGCGGGGGTGGTGGGAAGGTGGGGAGGGGGTCCAAGGAGAGGGCTTAATACGAAGGGTTGTTGGGTGCGCGAATTAGAGTGTTTGTTTAAAAAGTTTTCGCGGTGGCGCGGCGGATAGAACGTTTGTCGATGTGGCCTGTTCCGGCCCATTCATCGGAAGAAGTGTGTCCCCGGAGCAAACAAACGCACGCAACGCCGCTCGTACCTCTTCTCGTCTCGTCACTAACGCTGCCCAGCCTGGCCTACGACTTTACCTAGGCAGGATGGTAGATGAAATTGTGTGTGATGTGCTCTCGCGCTGGTGTGTGTGTGTGTGTGTGTGTGTGTGTGTGTGTGTGTGTGTGTGTGTGTGTGGTGTGTGTGCGTGCGTGCGTGTGTGGTGCGTGCGTGCGTGCGTGTGTGGTGTTTGTGTGTGTGTGTTTGTGTGTCGCGTGTGTGTGTGTGCATGCGTTTGTGTGTGTGGTGTGTGTGTGTGTGTGTGTGTGTGTGTGTGTGTGTGTGTGTGTGTCTGTGTCTGTGTCTGTGTGTGTGTGTGTGTGTGTGTGTGTGTGTGTGTGTTGTGCGT
>JABMCL010001551.1:695000-702500 GCA_018857735.1 Alviniconcha marisindica | reverse complement strand
AAAACATAAAGATAAGACGAAACACTTAATCTGCGAATTTTTGGCAAAGCTTTTGGGGGGCTCTGTCGAAAGGTCTAGCTCATAGAGTCTCACAGTCATTGTCTTTTTGGTTTCACGTCTGTCTGTCTACACAGTCATTGTTTTTTGGGTTTCAAGTCTGTCTGTCTACACATTCATTATCTTTCTGGTTTCAAGTCTGTCTGTCTACACATTGTCTTTTGGGTTTCAAGTCTGTCTGTCTACACAGTCATTGTCTTTTTGGTTTCAAGTCTGTCTGTCTACACAGCCATTGTCTTTTCGGTTTCAAGTCTGTCTGTCTTTTAACGCCAACAGGGGCGTCAGCTATCATTGGCGAGAGCTGCCACAAGTATCATTTTTGTCGCGAAAAAACACATCTTTTGTCGCGAAAAAAGTATTCTTGCCGCGACAAAAGACGTCTTTTGTCGCGACAAACACGTGTCTGTCACGACAAACACGTGTTTGTCGCGACAAATCTTTTGTCGCGACAAAAATGATACTTGTGGCAGCTCCCGCCAGTGACAGTCAGCAACTATCAAACATGATACAGAAGAGGTGCACGTTTTGGTGGATCATGGCTTACATGATCGAGAACGAGCCACAGAGTGCAAAACTGAATGTTATGATAATACTGTCAAAGACTGGACCTTTTGCTACAGGAATCTGCCTTGTTGGTACAACAAAACGTTATGCGCTGCATAGTTATGTAGGAACTATCTTCAGCGATGAATTCAACATAATACAGCATGTTCTGTGTTGTCCTATAAAAATAAAATCAGCGTTCTTATTAACCTTCTGTGTGTTTTGATCTTAGTTGTAAACGACAGAGGTTAAATTTGTTTTAATACTCTCTCTCTCTCTCTCTCTCTCTCTCTCTCTCTCTCTCCTCTCTCTCTCTCTCTCTCTCTCTCTCTCCTGTCGTTAACCGCTGTCAATCCGCACGAAATGAACTCCCATTGAAACCAACGCGTTACTATAGACAGGCGGAACCCTTCAGTCAAGGGCTGTGGAGGGCACCAGACATTCGTCACTGGAGTCAAGGCGCTTCCAGAGTCTAACCTGCTTTCGTGTGCTCCGTGCGCACATGTTTCCGTTCGGCGTACGGCGCGCACGTGCCCGGAATTCTGCAAGTCAGTCCCAACTGTGACACGCCGCTGTTACGCACCGTTACAAGAAGACTCCCACGCCAGAGCAGGCGTACCGGCCCGGTACTGTTTCCACAAACAACGTAACACGAAGGCAATGAAGACTTACGTGAGAGACTGAAGTTGTGCCAGAACTGCGTGTAAGCCGCTATCGATACCCGGTGGGTTAGGGCTGAAGGGGGGAGGGGTGCGGGGGGGGGGGCAGGGGGGGGGGGGGGCAGGGGGGGGGGGGGCAGGAAGAGGGGACAGCAGGGGGAGAGGGATACGCTGACGATGCAGGGGGATGCTGGGGGGGTGCAGGGGGAGGGTGCAGGGGGGGGGGCAGGAAGAGGGGAACAGCAGGGGGGAAAGGGATACGCTGACGATGCCAAATAGACTGCCTTGGTTGATAGGCGTCTGGAACTAATGTGCCTTCAAACTATAAATTTACGAGGACGACTCTGAATGTTTCCTGACTTGCGAGCTACTTTAGATATTTTCTGACTTGCCAGCTACTTTAGATATTATCTGACTTGCCAGCTACTTTAGACATTTTCTGACTTGCCAGCTACTTTAAATATTTTCTGACTTGCCATCTATTCTAAATGTTTCCCGACTTGCCATCTACTCTAAATGTTTCCCGACTTGCCAGCTACTCTGACATTTCCTGACTTGCCAGCTACCCTGAAACTTTCCTGACTTGCCAGCTACCATGAAAGTTTCCAGACTTGCCAGCTGCTCTGCTTCCCGACTTGCGAGCTACTCTGAAAGTTTCCTGATTTGCCAGCTAATCTGAATGTGTCCCGACTTGCCAGCTACCCTGGAAGTTTCTCACTTGCCAGCTCAGTTTCAACTGTGGCCTAAAACAGAAAAGAATTGTTAAAGTCCAATCAGCTGAGAAAGCCCTGTACGGCAAAGCGTGATTAAACGAATCCCATATACGGGTCTACCTCACTCTTCATGTCACACGTCATTTTCTTCTAAAGAAGAAGAAGAAAGAAATGGAATGAAATAGAAAAGCACAAATTAGCCACAATCCTAGCAGCTGTCTAGGCTGAATCCATGCACAAAAACCAGGGCTCGGAGCTTACTTCAGCTCTTCTTCTTCTTTTTTCTTTTTTTCTTTTTTCTTTTTTGTTTCTTTTTTTCTTTTCTTTCTCTTTGTTCCTTTTTATTGTTGTTATGGGTTTTTTCTTCTTCTTCTTCTTCTTCTTCTTCTTCTTCTCTTCCTCCTCCTCCTCTTCCTCCTCCTTTTTTTTCTTCCCCCCCCCCCCCCCCCCCGTTCGCCGTAACGTTAGCACACCCACAAAAAAGCGCATTATTCCATCATACACTGGCTTTATTCCACACAATACACAGGCCTAGGCGGCATCAAAGCCGGGAAATATCAGGCGTCTGTCTTCCGACCATGGAGGACTAAGCAATGATAAGCGCTCCACGTCAGACTGCCCATGTGTTTGACAATCTTCCCATCCACAACTATTCAGGAGAGTGCGTGGCACAGTGGTGAAGACACTACAGGACGGGATCGAGAGGTGACGGGTTCGACTCCCGACTCAGGCGACCCCCCCCACCCCCCCCCCCCCCCCCCCCCACCTCCCACCCCCCTCCCCTCCTTCTTCCCCCATCTCTTCTTTGGTCTCATGGAGGTGGACTGAGTGCCTAGCCCTTCGGATAAGACGACACACCAACGCCCCGTGTGTAGTTCCAGTCATGCACACGTCTAAGAACGTTCAGCACTGGGGAGAGGGGAGTGGCGAGGGGGGAGGGGGTCATTGTGCTGGAAAACGTCTCTGAAAAGAATTCTCTCAATGTTTGGTACGAGTCAGTCAGTAGGCTGGGTAGTGACACCCCGTGGCAGCTGGCTTTTCTCTGGGGAAAAGCGACCTTAACTTCTCATGGGAAACCTTTTCAGCTGGGACGGTACAGCTGCACACACACACACACACACACACACACACACACACACACACATATGCACACAGGCACACAGGCACAAACGCACGCATGCACACTCATACACGTACGCACGCACGCACGCACGCGAACGCACGGCACACACACACACACACACTCACACGCCGCATGCACTGCACGCACGCACGCACACATACACACACGCGGCGCGCCCACCGAACCGTGCGGTGAAATAGAGCAGATAATTTTATGCACCGTGCGCTGAAATAGAGAAAAGATGATTTTATGAGTCTAGTCAGCTGTGTGACCTAAATTGTCTGAAAGTGCTTCATTTATTTCCTAAAGCTCCCTGGGTCAGTCCGACATTGTGGCCAACAGTTTGTGGGGCCACTGTAAGCACGTTATAACCGCCCCTGACACAGCACGGAAAGGTCGTGGGTCGAGGTTTCATTTCACCTGCGATATCGTCTAGCGCTCTAAATATTGGGCTGGCGTCCGTTGAGGCAAGGAAGAAATTGGCGCTGATGTAATAAACACCAGCCTCTTCATCACTGCCGCATGTCTACAGACTGAACTATTCTCCTCACCCCAAACCCCCGTTCTCCCACTCCCCCCCCCCTCTCTTCTCTCTCTCGTCCTCTCTCTCTCTCTCTCTCTCTCTCTCTCTTCTCTCTCCCTCTCTCTCTCTCTCTCTCACACACACACACACACACACACACACACACACTCACACACACACACCACACACACACACACTCACACACACACACACACACACACACACCACACACACACACACACACACACACTCACAGTGACACACACACATGACGGACACACACACACACACACACACACACACACACACACACACACACACACACACACACACCATCACACACACAAACACACCACACACACACACACACACACACACAACACACACACACACACACACACACACACACTCACACCACACACACACACACACACACACACACACACACACACACCACACCACTCACACACACACAACACACACACACACACACACACACACACACACCACACCACCACCACACCACCACCACCACCACACCACCACCACCACACACCAACCACCACCACCACCACCACACACACACCACCACACCACACCACCACACCACACACCACACCACAACCACACACACACACACACACACACACACCATCACATCACACCACACACACACATATCACACACACACACCACACCACACACACACACACACCACACCACACACATACACACACACCACACACACACACACACACACACACACACACACACACACACACACATCACATCACACCACACACACACACACACATCACATCACACCACACCACACCACACCACACCACACACACGCACGCACACACACATCACACACACACTGACACGCAGCCGCCGCCACCACTACCGTAACTATCATCACCTCCACCAACTATTACATCCCCACAGCAGGCGGTCACACAAGAACTAAAGCGGTCGTGATTTCCACAAAGAACTAATCAAGAACAAAAAGAGCAGCGATGAAAAAACCCAGTTCCCGTCAGAAGCAATCGGACACCGTAAAGTGAGCAATAACACCAGACTCCCTAGCATTTCTCGTGTGTGACGTTTGATCTAACCAAGGTTATCCAGCGTAATGATATCCGACCAAATTACTCACCATCGACGACCTAACCTTCGGGGACCTCGCAACACTGGGAAAACTTCTGAGAGATGGGAAAGAGCGAAATATATAATCTTTCCTCAGCGCGAGGATGCCGTCTTGAACTGTGCGGAGCAGAACGACTTAAACTAGCTCCAAATTACTCGCACCATCCAAAGTTTTAACTTTGGCATCAGTGAACTACGTTGATGCCGAGTTATTCTTCCACTGGGGTAGTGCGTCAGTGACAAACCTCAAACTAACTTGGACGTACGACAGAGAAACAACACCTTTTAAATCTCATGAAAATGAAATGAAAATACTAAAAGCCTAAGTTTTTGTTCACAGGTCTATGGGCGTTTGACAGGTATCGTAACTGGTGGCTGTCTTTCGTACTCGTGTCCTGTGGCGGAATAATGTACCTCTGAGGATATAAGTAAGTAAGTAAACATGGTGCTTAACGTCCACAGAAACCACAAGGCTTATTAGGGACGGGGAGAAGGGAGGGAAGGGGGTATGGAGGTGAGGGGAGAGGGACATTATATACATAACGCTACACTGTCGCCACCAGAATGATTCCTGCATTAAGATGGGCAGCGACTAGAGCCATTTTAATGTTTCAGTAGGAAGTGATGGACAAAGTCACAGGACAGTGTCCACAAACCACAACCTTTTTGAAGAGAAAGGCTATCCGAAGCGGTATCGAACCGAAGCCCTTCCGCTTACCAACCTCAGTAACGCCTTACCGCTAGGCCAAACCGGCTCACCTCTGGTGGAGTTTATATACCTTGTATTTACACGCATGCCAGGTGAGAGTTACCGAGGGCGACTGAGGTCTTTGTTGCTGTACTTGTGTTACGTATTTCGAGCGCTAATTAACTCCCTTCTGTGTTGATTCTGTGGCGGAATACTTTCGTTGTTGTTGCTGTTGATTACTGAGATTTGTGCCAAAGAAGCCATTCCCTTAATCACGGTGTTCACAAACCAATCAGTACACTGATTAGGCGATTGTGTTTTCGGGGGCATTTCGTGATTAGTTCTTAGCCACTGGGACACAGTCTTTAGCGATTGTCATCTCAAGCCCACTCTGATCATGATTTGGTTACTAAACCACTAATGCCATTGGATGGGATTAAGGAGGGAGGGAAGATGTTCAACTGGAAAGAAGATGATATGATGGATCGATATCCTGACCTAATTTTTGTGATTACCAAGCTTTCGGTAGCAGATTAGGCAGCAGGAGAGGATGCAAAAATCCAGCGGCCGTGAGAAGGTCACACTTTTATGAGGTGGACATGAGGGGACAGCACTCCAGTTTTTTTTTTGTGTGTGTGTGTTTTTCACGTCATACAACCAGCTATCCATGAGGAAGACAAACTCATATGTAAAACCTGGGGAGACAGACCAGACCGCCTTCGGTGCACTCAGAATGTGTCCAAGGACAAAGAACTTATGCGGTCAAAATATTCACTTTCACTGACAAATAATTATTTGTAACATGTTCACCGTGCGCCATGTTGGTTTAAAACCACTGCCTTTTTTTTTTTTTTTTAATGCACCATTTGAGAAGAATCCAAAGTGAGAACTGAGTGTTTTTGGCTCGGTGATCCAAATCAAGATGGTGTGAGCAATCTGAATGGGAGAATCGATCAGCGGGGTGTGCGAAGAGGGACCGGGGGGGGGGGAGATGGGGGTGGAGGCATGGATTTTACACAAATAATCTTCATTGGCATTTGGCATTTCGCTTGCCCTGATATAACCGTCCTGGTTGACTAAGCGTAAAACCCCCAGGTTTCTTACTTGTTTTTGTTTGTTTGTTTTTCATTTGTTTGTTTTTTCAATAAATACAACCCCAGCCCCCCCCCCCCCCTCCTCTCTCTCTCTCTCTCTCTCTCTCTCTCTCTCTCTCTCTGTGAGCCGGTTTGCCTATCGGTAAGGCATTAGACTGGTAAGCAGAAGGTCCTCGGTTCGAATCCGCTTCGGTTCTCCTTTCTCTTCAAAAGTGGTGGTCTGTGGACACTGTCTTGTGACTTTGTCCTCACAGTTAATGAAACATTAAACTGGCTCTCGTCACTGCCCATCTTAATGTAGGAGTCATTCTGGTGGTGACAGTGTAGCGACAGGTATATATTCTTCCCTCTTCCCCCCCCCTCTCTCTCTCCCTCTCTCTCTCTCTCTCTCTCTCTCTCTCTCTCTCTCTCTCTCTCTCTCTCTCTCTCTCTCTCTCTTTCAGGCTCCTTAGCGTGGAATAGTTTAGCTCATCATCTCAGATACCCCATGGAATTAAAAACGTTCAAAAGGAAAGTATTTCAGGCACTCGCTAAGCCACCTTGAATACTTGTTTTCTTTCTTTTTCTTTTTTTCTCGCTTGTCAGACAGCTTGACACAAAATGTATAGAATGTTGTTTTCCCTTCCTTGCTCTTCTTGTAAAGTTTTAGATTATTTATTTTTTTAATTCAAATTTAATGTTTGCATATATATGATTGTTGGTATGTGTGATGTGCTTTGATTTTGGTTAGATGTGTATAATGCGCCATTGCTTAGCTTCCAATCCTGTTAGATGTGATCTTGTTTTATACGTAGATAGTGAGATAGCCACTATTCTGTCGCTTTCCATTATTCGTTAATATGTTTTCTGTCTTCTCTCTCTCTCTCTCTCTCTCTCTCTCTCTCTCTCTCTCTCTCTCTCTCTCTCTCTCTCTCTCTCTCTCTCTCTCTCTCTCTCTCTCCTCCTCTCTCT
>JABMCL010001551.1:682500-692500 GCA_018857735.1 Alviniconcha marisindica | reverse complement strand
GGAAAAGTTTGTGGCAAGCAAAAGTTAGCAAAAGTTTTACTTCTTCCACGA
Source organism: Alviniconcha marisindica (assembly GCA_018857735.1). NCBI lineage: Eukaryota > Metazoa > Mollusca > Gastropoda > Provannidae > Alviniconcha > Alviniconcha marisindica. The sequence goes on along the minus strand of JABMCL010001551.1, from coordinate 692,449 downwards.
CATTATTTATAGTGAGGTTTGACCACCCAAAAAAAATGAAGAGCGGGGTGGAGGGGGGGGAGGGGGGAGAGAGAGAGAGAGACAGAATTAAATAAGAGCGCCCAGCAGAAGAGGATCTGCGGGCAATGTGCGGAATGGTTCCCAGTCCGCCTCCGAACCTCTCAGTGTATCCGGGGACGGCGGTATTAATTTCTCCATTTGTGCACGAGCGCCATGATCTGTAGCTGGCGGGAAATTACAGGCCGCGTTTCACGTGCTGCTGACAGTGGCGTGTTGATAGATCAGGATCCCAGCGCGCCGCTGGGAGGCAAGGAGCTATTGGGCGACACCACTGAGCGCTCAGTCTGAGAAACAGATGAACCGACCGGGGTGGAACTGCCGGGGTTGATTCATGAGGACCTTGTCGCTCAGTGGCGACCGTCGATGTAACACGTTTTGAGGAACAGCGCAAAATTGTCTTCACACGCATAACCTAGCTTCGCCTCAGTGTATAATTCCCTACTGCCGGAGTGGGAGTTGGCTAATGATGCTGGTCTGACTGAGTCTCATGCGGTTTGGGGCCTCAGTGTCAGTTTTGACACGATGATATTTAGTAATGGACTGTTGCAAATTGAGGCTGTTGGTGATTGGGTCAGCCAGTTGCAATTGTTGTACCGGTGATTTTATGTAGTTTAAGCTTATGACTGCTGCCAATAAGGTTACAAAGAAAGATGGTCATGCCCTGCATGTCCTTGCAATTTCAGCACTTGACATATTGAAAGATAATTTTATTTCCCCCCTCTCTCTCTCTCTCTCTCTCTCTCTCTCTCTCTCTCTCTTCTGCTCTTCAAGATATATGACAGAACAACCAACCGAAACATTTTGGTCTGCACCAATTTGATGCAGTTTCAATGCGTCTGGTCTATCATTAAGAAGAAAAAAACGTCCATGGCACCTGCAGTCGATAGGTAAGTAACGGTTGTTTAGTTTTTTTTACTCCCAGTCAACCAGGACGGTTACATCAGGGAAAGCAGTCGAATGGACACACGACTGCTGATGCTGATCGTGCAACAGTCAGAGTCATGCCAGAATGAATAGTTACAAACCATCCCGGCGTCCCCCAAAGCCTCTGTCACCTGCTGATTGTTGCCAACAGAAGCATGTCATGTCGGTTGTCCAAACACAGACCCCTGGCACCCTTTCCAGCGTTTGTGGCACAAAGCAATCAGTATCAGGGCCGGAGCAACACGGGCAACGTGAGCAGCGGTCACTCACCTAATGAGTTTCCCAATAACCAAATATTTGACGGGGACCCCTTAACAAACAGTACCCACAGAAACGATGCCAGTGCCAGAAGGTCGGATCGAGTCGCACCGTCTTCATTTCACATTCATCATGATTTCTGGCCGTCGTGTGTGCTATGGCTAGTAAGCGCCCCCCCCCCCCCCCCCCCCCCCCTCCCACCCCCCCTCCAAAATTGGAATTCATATCGTTCTGGAAATAATTCCTCACCCGAAGCGAAATAATCAGAGAAGCTATGTCTACAACAGGAAAGACGGAAGGAGGGGAGGGGAGGAGAGAGAGAGAGAGAGAGAGAGAGAGAGAGAGAGAGAGAGAGAGAGAAGAGAGAGAGAGAGAGAAGGTAATCAATTCTTGCAGTAATCCTAGAATAATAAAGTAAGTGATGATCTTTAAACTTCTGTAAATAGGTTCTTGAAGTATGTTACTTACAGGAATCATGTCTTCACAAAGCTAGCTGTAGGTCAAAATGTGGCCATGCATGCTCCGTCACTGCCATCAGTTCGATCTGCCTGTTGATCGCCTGGAGGAGAGAGGCATGGAAAGAGCGCTTCGCTCGACGATCTTCTTTGAAAGGATGAGAGGGCCATCGTCCACTGTCGGACGAGCATTGGAACTGTTTCAAAGGCAACACTGGGGAACGTCTGAGAGGTTTTTCTAAGCGTGTAGAGGCTGTCTTGAACTCGACTGAACAGCAATTGTTTCTTGTCTTAATTTTTACCTTCCCAGTCCATTCGACTTCTTTCTTCTTCTTCTCTCTCTCTCTCTCTCTCCTCTCTCTCTCTCTCTCTCTCTCTCTCTCTCTCTTTTTTTTTTTTTTTTTTTTTTTTTTTTTTTTTGGGGGGGGGGGATCTTCTTCTTCTTCTTTTCCTGTTTCTTCTTCAGTTACTTACTTACTTTTTTTTTCTTTTTCTTTTTTTCTCCAAATCCAAATCCTTTCACTGCGTCACTTTTGGCTAACATAGTGTCTCGTGAGGGTCCGTGGAATAAAACAGGTTTTCCTGCTCGTAGACTCTAATATTTATGCAGGTTTCCGTCTGCGGAATATAAATATAGGCACCAGTAAAACATGCGTTATTATGCCCCACATGTGAGCTGATCTAGCCTTTTAATTTTGTACTGAATAAGTCCCAGGGAATCCACCTGGAAGTGTTTTTCTCAGCTGTGAATAAGTGAAATGGAATACATATATTCGAAATTAAATTCCCTATGAAATCCTGTTATTTAAACCTATGACAGTTTTCGGGCAGACTGTGGAAGAAAAATCACATCACTTTATATTTTACAGACTTAGGTTGAAACTACTACAGTCCTAAACAATAGATCAAGCTACATTCTCCTATACACTCTCCTGTTTTCATATGGGTATTTCAATAATAAATTACGTTTTAAATATTTAGCCTACTACAAAAAAACTTTGATTTCATATTAACATGAAAAATGCTATTTCGGAAAATCACAGCGTTTTTCAAACATACTCTTCCCAGAGGCTGTTTCAGACTAGCCACACCCTTTTTGATAGATATTTATATTTACACAGGGATTTCATTATCACAATCTTTTTTCTTTCTTTTTCTTTTTTTTCTCTTTTTTTTTTTTTTCTAAAATAGTGCGCATGTATTCGCTGGAAAAGGTTTGTAATCAATTCGAAAATTCTTTCAGAATATGTAGTTTCTAATGGTTTTGCTTTCTTTTTTCTTTTCCTTGTTGTTGTTGTTTTGTTTGTTCTTTGTGAGCGGACTCAAAAAATAAGCCCCATAGCTTCTGCTATCCCATCACCCAGGTGTGTGTGTGTGTGTGTGTGTGTGTGTGTGTGTGTGTGTGTGTGTGTGTGTGTGTGTGTGTGTGTGTGTGTGTGTGTGAATGCGTGCGTGCGTTCGTGTGTGTTTAATTATATACCTTAACCTTTCATATTTTATCAGTTTGTCAATCCTTCAGAGCACTAGCAAGGTCCTCGATGTAATTGGTCAATTAGAACGTACATATATTGCTTCCAAAACGATCGTCTAAACAACAGTCTGGGCGAGTGTCATACCGATCCCTTGAGTTCTAAGAGGCACAATTCCCCAGTGAATGCTAACTATAAAAGAAGGAAAGTTTGATTTTTTCTGCTTCAAAATGAGCGTTTCAAAGAAACAAGACCCGCGTAGCCTATCTCTATGAAGGCTAACACAAACACGGCAACTGAAACTTTAGGAATGCTGGACACTTCTTAATTCGCGTCAGGAAACGAGAAAAGAAAATAGGCAGACAGGTAAATTAAATGAGCTATCCTCTTTTGTTGTTTTTGTTGCTGATGATTTGTTCATCCAATGTCATTAAAGTAAATGAGTGGACGATGAACTGGACGATGACCTTGTTATCGAAAGGCGCTTTGCTCCTAGTCGGAGCAGTCGTCCATCTATTTCCTTCTGTACTGAACCGGCAAATTCTAACTTCATCAACGATCCAAAACACCACATTGAGTAAATTGCACGATCTGAATCTAACTTCACCAACGATCCAAAACGCCACGTTGAGGGAATTGCACAATCTGAATCTAACTTCACCAACGATCCAAAACACCACTTTCAGGGCTCGCACAATCTAAATCTAACTTCACCAACGATCCAAAACACCACTTTCAGGGGCTCGCACAATCTAAATCTAACTTCACCAACGATCCAAAACACCACTTTCAGGGGCTCGCACAATCTAAATCTAACTTCACCAACGATCCAAAATATCACGTTCAGGACATCGCACAATCTCAGTTTCACCGACGTGAAGGCATCAACAATCTCCACACCACAGCCTCGAGTTGACGCTATGGAGCAAGACAGAGAGAGTCCGGGCAGCAGCCGACGGTGTCTAAGGAACTTTAAGACAAAATGGATCGAATCCTGAATCACTTCATCCTCGACTTTGAGTTTTTCTCCATCTTCTTGACACTGGCCAGCGCCTGTGTCTGTGCCCTGCCCAACATGAGGTGCGCCACTGCGTGCTACCTGGTGGGACTCAACTCCGTGGACACGCTGTCCGGTCTTCTCTCGGTCATCCGTAACGCCTGGGAGACCGCGGACGTGACTGCGGCCACGTCATCGGCCGGCTTCCATCACCTGACCGTTTGGTCTCTTTTCTTCATGGTGGCTTCGAGAAGAATGCTCTACTGTTTCTCCTTGCTTCTCAGCGCTGAACGTTTCTTCGTCATAGCCTTCCCTTTGAAAGGCCGACACCTGAAGATGATCCGTTACCCCAGGCTGTGTAGCTTGGTCATAGTGGTGGTCATCCAGGCCTACCACGTCTATGTGCCTCAGAAGTACACAGTTGCGCCCTCGTCTGGGGGCTCAGGTTATGTGCACACTAGCTCAGACGCCTTCAAGGCCCACAAGCAAATGTTCATCGACATGTCCAGCGCGGCCAAGATCATCTTCTCCTACATCCCATTGGTGCTGTGCTTGGGGCTCATTGCAGCGCTGATGGCTGCTCTGCTGCGGCATGCTGAATCGAGAAAGTCTTTGCAGGAGACTCAGCATGACGACCGCAAAGCACACAGTGCCTGTTGCGCGGAAAGGCAGCTCGCTATGACCATCTGGGTAAGTTTCCCATCTCTCTCTCTCTCTCTCTCTCTCTCTCTCTCTCTCTCTCTCTCTCTCTCTCTCTCTCTCTCTCTCTCTCTCTCTCTCTCTTTTATCTGTTTGTAGTACAGCAAGGACTGGCTTTTAGATAGGTCCAAATTAAACTAACGCTACTATCCTTGAGTATTAAACGGGATTGTCAGGACATCAAAATCAGTTACTAATCCTTCCTCTTCTACTACTACTAGCCTACCACTGCTACGCACTAATACTGCTGTTGCTTTTACTAGTGTTACTGCGTTTGATTATACTATTATCTGTTCTCCGACATAGATAGAAGTCTGTGTACAGTAATCCCTGGTTTTTCTTCCTGTTCAGCTGTCCACGCTGCTGTTCACGCTGCTTTCCATTCCCAAAAACATGGTGTCCTTCATCGCCTCCTTCAACGACACCTTCAACTACCAGGGGTTTGAACACCGACTCTACCGTCTGGTGCAACGATTCGCCTCAATCGCCATCATCTCCACCCGCTACACCAGTTTTCTGGCCTATCTCAGCCTCAGTACCGCCTTCCGCCGGAACGTAATCCGCCTGATTTGTCCACAGAAAGTAGTGCGATGGCTTCAAGATGGAAGAGACAGTATGGCACCAAGCTAGACGACGTGTAGTGACGCTGGTAACGCCAGTATAACCCAAACATAGATTCCCACGCTGGTTTCTGCTGTTGGCCACGCTTTGGGGTTCAGCGGACGCAGCAAACGAATATCTCCCTTAGGTATACTGTCCTAACGCCTGAACTGTTGACAATCATCAGCCACGAGCCGAACTCGATTTTCTTTCGCGAATATAGTGCTACCGTTTAACTGTAAGACCATAGTTGTTGTTGTTGTTGTTGTTGTTGCTGTTGCTTGTGTGTGTGTGTGTTATTGTTGTTGTTGTTGTTTTCTTTTCTTTTCTTGTGTGTGTGTTGTTGTTGTTGTTGTTGTTTTCTTTTCTTTTCTTGTGTGTGTGTTGTTGTTGTTGTTGTTGTTGTTTTGTTTTGTTTTTTCTTGTGTGTGTGCGTGTGTGTGTGTGTGTGTGTGTGTGTGTGTGTGTGTGTGTGTGTGTGTGTGTGTGTGTGTGTGTGTGTGTGTGTGTGTGTGTGTGTGTGTTGTTGTTTTTATGAAGAACGGGGCAGTACAGAAATTTGTGCTGTTACGGCTGAAAGAAAATTGGCAGTTTTCAATTTATGGCATTTTGTGAGGGGTGGGGGAGTTTTTTCTTTCTTTCTTTCTTTGCTATCGATATTTGACTGCATACGTGTATACAGAAGTAGCCTAAAGTTAATCAACATTCAAGTCATGCGACTCAACTGCATGGTTTGTTCATCTGTGATTCTACATGTACGCAGTACCGAAGATCACATCTGCCTCCCTTACTCCCAACGTATCGTGAGCCATACAAAAGCAGCGTGACATGTGTGAACTGATAATTGCTGGGCCATAATAGTTTCCCTGTCAATTATCGCGGAATGATACGTTGCGATATGGAGTCCAGTTCAGCCACTTAGTGCTCAGAAAATGGGTTATCTGGTAATTTGATCCGGTTTAAACTGTGCGGGTGGTAAAATTACAGCAGCCGGTTGTTGGATCTTTTGTTTGTTCGTTTGTTTTTGTTTGTTTGCTTTTTGTTTTGCATTGTTTGTTTTTATCTATGTATGTAAATGTAGGATGCGTATGTATGTTGACTGTTCCGCACAGCATGGCTTGTTTTCCCTGTGTGTGTGTGTGTGTGTGTGTGTGTGTGTGTGTGTGTGTGTGTGTGTGTGTGTGTGTGTGTGTGTGTGTGTGTGTGTGTGTGTGTGTGTGTTGTTGGTTGTCTGTCTGTCTGTCTGTCTGTCTGTCTGTGTCTGTGTGTGTGTCTGTCTGTCTGTGTCTGTGTCTGTCTGTCTGCCTGTGGGTATGAGTGTGCGTGAGCGCGCATGGGCGCCTGTTGATTCTGTTACTTTGTTTTTTCAGTTGTTGTTGTTGTTGTTGTTTGTTTTTTCTACGCGTGCAGAATATTTGGTCCTGTTTCTGTTTTACAAAACAGTTTGTTGTGCTCTTTCTCTATTACGCTGCATACTTTATTGTCCTGTTTCTTATTTACATGTGCATCTTTATTGTGCTTTTTTCTGTTTTTCATGTGCATTTTATAGTCATTTTTCATTACGTGCGCATCTTTATTGTCCTCTTTCTATTTTACACGTGCGTTCTGTGCTGTCCTGTTTCAATTTTACAAGTGCACATTCTATAGTCTTGCTTTTCTTTTACTTTTAGTCCTGTTTGTGTTTTACACGCGTATACTGTATTGTCCTGTTTGTTTTACACATGCATACCATATTGTCCTGTTTGTCGTTTACGCGATTATATCGTACTGTCCTGTTTCTCTTTTACATGTGCATACAAAGATAATCCTTCTTCTATTTTATACGTGCATATTGTATTGTCCTGTTTCTCTTTTACATGCTATATTGTCACGTTTGTCTGACAAGATAATAATCTTGAATTTTGAATCTTCTGTTTTACATGCGCATATTGTATTGTCCTGTTTCTCTTTTACACGTACATGCCTATACACACGCATGTCACGTTTGTCTGACAAGATAATAATCTTGAATTTTGAATCTTCTGTTTTACATGCGCATATTGTATTGTTCTGTTTCTCTTTTACCCGTGCATATTGTACTGTCCTGTTTCTGTTTTACTGGTGCATATTGTACTGTTTCTCTTTTACTCGTGAATTCTATACTGTCCTGTTTCTGTTTTACACGTGCATATTGTACTGTCCTGTTTCTGTTTTATTCGTGCATACTGTACTGTTTCTCTTTTACTCGTGAATTTTGTACAGTCCTGTTTCTGTTTTACATGTGCATATTGTACTGTCCTGTTTCTGTTTTACACGTGCATATTGTACTGTTTCTCTTTTACTCGTGAATTCTGTACTGTCCTGTTTCTGTATTACACGTGCATATTGTACTGTCCTGTTTCTGTTTTATACGTGCATATTGTACTGTCCTGTTTCTGTTTTACTCAAGCATTTTGTATTGTCCTGAGTCTGTTTTACACGTGCATACTGTTTTCTTCTCTGTATTACATGTGCATACTGTCCTGCCTCTGTCTCTCTTCCCACATAAAATTCAAGTTTTCTCTAAGGGAAAAGCCAGCAGTGACGGGGTCGCGTTGCCAGCCTATTTGACTCCACTCGCTCGTGGGATCTCCGCGGATTTTTTGTTTGTTGTTGTTGGGGTTTTGTGGGGGGTTTGTTGGTTGTTTGGTTGGTTGGTTGGTTGGTTGGTTGTAGTGTTGTTGTGGGGGTTTTTTGTGTGTGTGTGTGTGTGGTGTGTTTGTGTGTGTGTGTGTGTGTGTGTGTGTGTGTGTGTGTGTGTGTGTGTGTGTGTGTGTGTGTGTGTGTGTGTGTGTGTTTGGTCGGTTGGTTTTGTTGTTGTTGTTTGTTTGTTTGCTACCAGTGCCGGAGTTTGTTTTTGCCAGAACAACGTTCACAGTTGTAAAATATTTAACGCGCGCAAGTCTGCTTTTAAACACGGGACCTGAATGTTTCGTCTTATCCGACGGATTAGACCCTGAAATCAAAACCGTGGATGGGCCGGGGGGGGGGGAGGGGGGATCGGGAGAGGGAGAGCTGTACTGCCCGATCCAGGATTTGAGCCCGCAACTTGCTGATCCCGTGTTGAGTGTGTAACCCCCCTCCCCCCCCCCCCTCGCCCCACTCCCTTCCCCTCCTCCCCCCCCCCCCCCCCCCCCCCCCCCCCCCCCCCACACACACACACATACACACGCACACACACCGCCCCCACCCCACTCTCAACTTCAGGAGAAGGATGGGTTATTCCAGCTGAGCGCACACTGGGGTTTTGACAAACAGCGATGATGATGATGATGATGATGATGATGATGATGATGTGGAGGCTTAATGTTCTCGGATTTCCGGCAGATGTATCAGGGCCAAAACATTGACCAATGGCGCCAATCACTGCACTGTTTGTAAGTGTGCACGGTCAGTATGGTAATTACCGTCTGACACGTGGCGGCAGGGGACCAGCATTTTATTGCCCAGTTATCTCTGACGCCGATCACGACAGTTGTATAAATGGAAAAGAAAGCAGTCAGCGGTCAGTCTGATTCTGTGCTCTGCCTGCTGCTGTCTGTCGAAGAACGCCTCAGCACCACCAACAACATTAAAATGAAAGCGGTTCTGTGTGCCGTCGCTCTGCTGCTCTGCAGTGAGTATGTAGACCTGAAGGTTTTCCTCGAGGTCGTTCTTGTTCACAAAAAAAAAGGGTGTCGCTATTGGCAACACAGTCTTTTCGGATGAGGAAGGTCTGATTGTTTATCATAATGCAATGCCATGTCACTATAAAGCGACATACACTCAACTGAACGTGTTTCATGTCTTCGAATACCGTAATGGAATAGCGCGAAGCTGTAAACCTGCAGTTACTGAAAGACCTCTTTTTAACAGAATATAGCCTTACATGTTTCATCTACTGCCAGGTATCTGTCTTCTTCTTTCTTTCTTTTTTTCTTTCTTTCTTTTTTCTTTTTTTCTTTTCTTTTTTTCTTTGACTTTGTTTTCTTCTTTTTTTCAATGTTTCTGTTTTTCTTGTCTTTTTTTCCGCTGCCTTCCAGATTCACCAACTTTCATCAGTTTTAATCCATTTCAAACACAAGATGACATCTGTCGAGGACGGTGAATCAGAATTTAACTGCTGAGGCGATGAAAGTTGTCTTGCTCTGGTACAACTGGCTGGGTGCTAACTTATCAAGAACCAATCCATCAGTCCAGCTCTTCACAATTCTGTCGTCACCTGTGGCTTCTCGTGTAGCGGAATAAATACCGAGTAACTTTACTCGTGCATAATTGCATACCGTATTCTCTAATAGATGATAATAAGAGATGTACGATGTACAGAAGTTTCAACAAATTTTAATAATTTTTAGGCAAAACAAAACCAAAAAACACACGAAAACTGCAGCTTACATAAAAGATGGGAGAGAGACACACAGAGACAGAGTGACAGAGAGAGACAGAGAGAGAACGAAGTTAACTGACAAGAGGAAAGATAGACTGCTAAC
>JABMCL010001551.1:677500-680000 GCA_018857735.1 Alviniconcha marisindica | reverse complement strand
AACAAAACAGATATTCCGATCAATCACGACGAAATGCTGGTACTTCCATTATGCCACGAGTCTAACGAAACACCAAAGTTCTGATAACGTCATGAATACAACAATAACATTCTAATTACGTTGCGAGTACAGAAAAATGCTGATTTTCTGATTACTTCATGAATACAGATACAATGAAACGCTAATATTCCGACCTCGTCCTGAATACAAAAAAACGCTAGTGTTCCGATTACACAGATGTTCTCATTACCACGGAATTGTAGATATGAAAATATGTAATACCTTTGGAAAAGTTGCTTTGGTCGCTGTATTTTTATTTGAGCGGATGATCTTGGTATATAGTATGCCTACTTTGCTTGCTTACTTACCACCACCACCACCACCACCACCACTCTCTCTCTCTCTCTCTCTCTCTCTCTCTCTCTCTCTCTCTCTCTCTCTCTCTCTCTCTCTCTCTCACCACACACACACACACACACACACACACACACACACACACTTCTTCTCTCTCTCTCTCTCTCTCTCTCTCTCTCTCTCTCTCTCTCTCTCTCTCTCTCTCTCTCTCAACACACACCACCACACACACACACACACACACACACACACACGTACGCACTACGCACACACGCCTGCACGCACGCACGCACGCACGCATACACGCACACACACACACACACACGACACACCACGCACGCACGCACACACGCACGCACGCACACACACACACACACACACACACACACACACACACACACACACACACACACACACACACACACAGTGTCCAGTCTATGTGCCATTAAACCTTAATGAAGAAGAGTCGGAAGTTGAAACAATCAAACACTGCAACCCCATCGAGTTTACAACACTGACTAAGCTCTAATTCGTTCCTGTCTCTAATGAAACTCCAAGGTTCAACTGGAGCGTGGGCAGATTTTGCGAGCGTGACAGTTTTCCTGTCTATTCCATTTCTGCTCCTTTCTCAACAGAGGACCGTAAACCGCCGACCCCGCGCTGTCCAAAAGACGCTGTTAAAAAGCAAGGGAGGGAACCTGGTGTCGACTGCGTGCACGAACTTACAACGATCGATTGTCTACCTTCATTACCAGTGCCGTCTTCTTGGTCGTCATCCTTTTTATTTGGTCTTTTTCGACATAAATGATACTAGACTAATCTTACGATTATGAAGATATCAACATGAGTCAATAAACTGCACCAAAACAACAACAAACGGTTCTGGGTTTGTTTGTTTTTATGTCTTAAATCATATTTCATTGTAGACTTGTTTGCAGTCGCAAAAGCAAACAGCCACATTTATAATTATCCATGCACATAGTTATTTTCACCTGATCTGTAGCTCCTCACACGCAGATACACACGCACACCCATATATTAGCACATTCTTACACTGACTAAATGGCGTATACTCGCACGACAATGCTCCAAAATTATTGTATAGAATCTCTCAGATACATTCTGACACACGTAAAATAACTACCACACATGCTTTCGCTCCACCCACCCACCCACCCACCCCTCCACTCTCCTCCAAAACATACACAAACATACACTCACATATACATAGACCCCACCCCCACCCCCCACCCCCATCTGATGTAATTCTTCTTCTTCTTCTTCTGGAGGAAGAGGAGGAGGAAGAAGAATGTGTGCGTGCGTGCATTTCGTGCGTGCGTGCATTTCGTGCGTGCGTGATTTCGTGCGTGCGTGCGTGTTTCGTGCGTGCGTGCGTTCGTGCGTGCGTGCGTGCGTGCGTGTGTGGTGTGTGTGTGTGTGTGTGTGTGTGTGTGTGTGTGTGTGTGTGTGTGTGCGTGTGTGTGTGTGTAAAGCGCTTTGAGCTAAGTCATGTTATGGACATTGCGCTCTAGAAGTGCTGTGTATTACTATGATATAGCGACTAAATGCATCGTTCTGATTATTATGTCGCTTTTTTACTAGTCAGCATTACGCACCGTCCATACCAGTCAACATTACAATAGGTGTGTCCATACCAGTATATATTACGTATCCTCAGTACTGGTCAACATTACAAAACGTGTGAACATACCAGCATATATTACGCATCGTCCATACTAGTCAACATTACGATACGTGTGTCCATACCGGCATAAATGACGCATCGTCCATGCTAATCAGCATTACAATAGGTGTGTCCATACCAGCATAAATTACATATTGTCCATACTAGTCAACATTACAACAGGTATGTCCTTGCCAGCATACATTACGCATCGTCCATACTAGTCAGCATTACAATAAGTGTGTCCATACCAGCATAAATTACGAATTGTCCATACTAGACAGCATTACAACAGGTATGTCCATACCAGCATAAATTACGTATCGTCCATACGAGCATACATTAGGCATGGTCCATACTAGTCAACATTACAATACCAGCAAATACTACAGGTATTGCCCATGCTGGGCACTGTGAAACTGACGAGGGAAACCTCATTCGTTTAGACCCAAAAAATACAGA
>JABMCL010001551.1:665000-672500 GCA_018857735.1 Alviniconcha marisindica | reverse complement strand
GCTTTTGCGTGCGTGCGTGCATGCTTGCGTGCGTACGTACGTGCGTATATGTTCACTGCAGGCCTGTATATAATCAACGACAAAAACAAAACAAAACCAAGCGACCACAGTTACATAGGCAGCGACTACAAAAGGGAAAATCAATAAGCACTTCATTTTATGGCCGATCACCGTAACTTCATGGGCCATCCCCTTTCCGTCCTCAATTAGGGTCTACCTGTTTGGATTGTTGGGCAGCAACAGCATGTGGAAGCAACGTAAAGCAGCCATGTAAATGAGACGAAACTCACGCTGTAGGCCTGCAATTGTCTCTGTGGACGCGCAGATACATACTCTTCGCTTTCCGATTGCCAGTCTTTCTTTCTTTTTATTGTCTTTTTTTTTCTCCCCCCAGTGGTCCCTGGCTGCTCAGTCACATTGATTGATTGTTGCAACAAAGCTGACGAGAGCGCGCCGTGAGGGTAAGCTGCGAGTCAGTGTGTTTGTCGATACGTTTGGCTGCGTGTATGCTCGCTGGCTTGGCTGGTGCGGGTCAGTGTGTTTGTCGATACGTTTGGCTGCGTGTATGCTCGCTGGCTTGGCTGGGCGGGTCAGTGTTTTGTCGATACGTTTGGCTGCTGTATGCTCGCTGGCTTGGCTGGTGCGGGTCAGTGTGTTTGTCGATACGTTTGGTGCGTGTATGTGGCTGGGTTTTGGGTGGGGGGTCAGTGTGTTTGTCGATACGTTTGGCTGGTGTCAGTGTGTTTGTCGATACGTTTGGCTGTTTGTATGCTGGCTGGCTTGGCTGATATGGGTCAGTGTGTTTGTCGATACGTTTGGCTGCGTGTCAGTGTGTTTGTCGATACGTTTGGCTGTGTATATGCTGGCTGGCTTGGCTGATGTGAGTCAATGTGTTTGTCGATACGTTTGGCTGCGTGTCAGTGTGTTTGTCGATACGTTTGGCTGTGTGTATGCTGGCTGGCTTGGCTGGTAGATTCATATGTTTATTTCTGCCCATCTGCATGCGTATGTGCATGCGTGTCTGCCTGACTCGTTCTGTCTGTCCGTCCGTCTCTGTGTCTGCTTACTGCTTGGCCTTCCAGTCGTCTACGTGCCTGCCTGTCTGTCTGCTTGGCCTGCCGGACCATCTGCCTGCCTGCCTGCCTGCCTGCCTGCTTGTCTGTCTGTCTGTCTGTCTGTCTGTCTGTCTGTCTGTCTGCTTTGGCCTGCCAGCTCGTCTGCCTTTGCCTGCCTGCCTGTCTGTCTGCCTGCCTGCCTGCCTGCCTGCTCCCTCCCTTTCCTGCTGTCTGTTGCCTGCCTCCTTTGCTCCCTGCCTCCTGCCTGCCTGTCTGTCTGTCTGTCGTCTGTCTGTTTACTGCTTGTTCTGCCAGTCCATCCGTCTGCCTGTCCGCCTGCCTGCCTGTCTGCCTGCCTGCCTGCCTGGCTGTCTGCCTGCCTGTCTGTCCTGCCTGCTTACGCTTGTTTGCCAGTCCATCCCTTCTGTCCGCCTGCCTGCCTGTCTCCCTGCCTCCCCCTTTCCCTGTCGTCTGCCTGCCTGCCTGCCTGTTGTTTTCCTGCCTCCCTGCCTCCCGGGGTTGTCTGCCTGCCTTCTGTCTGCCGTTCTGCTGTTTTGCCGTCCACCCGCTCCTGCCCGCTCCTGCCTGTCTGCCTGCCTGCCTCCCTGCTGTCTTCTGTCTCCTGCCTCCTGCCTGTCTGTCTCCTTCCCTCCTCCTGGCTGTCTGCCTGCCGGGCTGTCTGCCTGCTTATGCTTGTTCTGCCAGTCCATCCGTCTGCCTGTCCGCCTGCCTCCCTTTTTTTTCCTGCCGCCTGCCTGCCTGTCTGTTGTCTGTTGCCGCCTGCCTGCCTGTTGTCTCCCTGCTCCCTGCCTGCCGGGCTGTCTGCCTGCCTTTTGTCTGCTCTTCTGTTGTTCTGCCAGTCCATCCGTCTGCCTGTCCCCCTGCCTGCCTTCTGCCTCCTGCCCTGCCTGGTCTGTTTCCGTTTCCTCCCGCCGCCTGCCTGCCTGCCTGCCTGGTTTTTGTCCGTCGGTTGCCGCTTATTTTTGTTCTCCCATCCACCCGCCCCCCCCTTGCCTGCCTGCCTGCCTGCCTGTCTGTCTGTCTGTCTACCTGCCTGTCTATCTGGTGTAGGGTTTCGTGTTCCAAGTGACTGTGTTCATCTTGCTGCAGCTTCCGTCACAATGCCCAGAGCGAGATGTCGTGAATGGAGACGGGGGTGGGGGGGGGGGGGGGGGTGAGGGGGGGGGGGGAGGGGGGGGGGGGGGGGGGGGGGGAAGGCAGTCACTTATGGGGCAGAAGAATACAGCTCTGTGTCGATTACCCAATGAAATCTTCAGATAAAACTGCACAAGGTCTTAAAGATGAAGAAAGCAGCCCTGTTTCACGAAGCCAGTGTAAGTTATAAGACAGCGCAACATAGATAAGACTTTACAAGGTCATAAAGTGAGCTCAGCTCCGTTTTGCATACCCAGTATAATGTATAGAGACGACTTCACAGGGTATCATCTATGACAACAGCTCAGCTCTGCTTTACATACCCAGTATAATGACATGCTTCATATACCGAATACAAACTATATATATAGGACTTAACAGGGTCCCAGAGGCGATAAAACCCAGCTCTGTTTCACATACCCAATACAATGAATAGATAACACTTTGCCGGTCTCAAGGTTGATATCAGCCCACCTGTTTCACATACCCAATACAATGAATAGAAAAATTTCCCGGTCTCAAGGTTAAATAAACCCACCTTGTTTCACATCCCCAATAAAATTTTTTTAGAAAAATTTCCCGGTCTCAAGGTTGATATAAACCCAGCTTTTTTCACATACCCAATACAATTTTTAAAGATAACACTTTGCCGGTCTCAAGGTTGATATCAACCCAGCTCTGTTTCACATACCCAATACAATGTTTAGATAACACTTTGCCGGTCTAAAGGTTTTGAATCAGCCCAGCTCGTTTAAATACCCAATACAATGTTTAGATAACACTTTGCCGGTCTCAAGGTTGATATCAGCCCAGCTCTGTTTCACATACCCTATACAATGAATAGATAACACTTTGCCGGTCTCAAGGTTGATATCAACCCAGCTCTGTTTCACATACCCAATACAATGAATAGATAACACTTTGCCGGTCTCAAGGTTGATATCAACCCAGCTCTGTTTCACATACCCAATACAATGTTTAGATAACACTTTGCCGGTCTCAGGTTTGAGATCAGCTCAGCTCAGTTTCACATACCCAATACAATCAAACAAACAAAAATTGTGCTGGTCTCAAGGTTGAGATCAGCCCGGGTCTGTTTCACATACCCAATACAATGTTTAAATAACACTTTGCCGGTCTCAAGGTTGAGATCAGCCCGGGTCTGCTTCACATACCCAATACAATGAAAAGATACGATTTTGCATGTCTCAAGGTTGATATAAGGTTGAGATCAGCCCGGGTCTGTTTCACATACCCAATACAATGCATAGATACGATTTTGCAGATCTCAAGGTTGATATCAGCTCAGCTCTGTTTCACATACCCAATATAATGCATAGATAGGACTTAGTAGATCTCAAGGTTGAGATCAGCCCACCTACGTTTCACATACCAATACAATGATAGAAAATATCTTGCAGGTCTCAAGGTTAAGATCAGCCCACCTATGTTTCACATACCAATACAATGATAGAAAATATCTTGCAGGTCTCAAGGTTGATATCAGCCCAGCTGTTTCACATACCCAATACAATGAAAGGATAAGAATGTGCCGGTCTCAAGGCTGAGATCAGCCCAGCTCTGTTTTACATACCCAAAACAGTGAACAGACAGGATTTTGCAGGTCTCAAGGTTGAGATCAACCCAGCTCTGTTTTACATACCCAAAACAGTGAACAGATAGGATTTTGCAGGTCTCAAGGTTGAGATCAGCCCAGCTCTGTTTTACATACCCAAAACAGTGAACAGATAGGATTTTGCAGGTCTCAAGGCTGACATCAGCCCAGCGCTGATTCACATTCTCAATACAATGAATAGAAAAGACTTTGTCGGTCTCAAGGTCGAGATCAGCCCACATGTTTCACATATCCCCACCTCTGTTTCACATACCCAATACAAGGCATAGAAATGGCTGGCTTTGTCGGTCTCAAGGTTGAGATCAGCCCACCTCTGTTTCACATATCCCCGCCTCTGTTTCACATACCCAATACAAGGCAAGGAAATGGCTTTGCCAGTCTCAAGGCTGAGATCAGCCCAGCTCTGATTCACATATCTCCAGCTCTGTTTCACATAAACAATACAAGGCAAGGACATGGCTTTGCCAGTCTCAAGGTTGAGATCAGCCCACCTCTGATTCACATATCCCTAGCTCTGTTTCACATACCCAATACAAGGCATAGAAATGGCTTTGCCAGCATCAGGGTTGAGATCAGCCCAGTTCTGATTCACCGTACCCAATACAATGCATATGGGCTAAAGGACGGGACAGCCGAGAAAGGCCCAGTGGAGTTAGCCGTGTTTGTAGGCTATAGTGATTGAATCGGCACAACAACAAAAAACGATGACAAAATGGAAGAGAATCCTCCCCTTGAAAAACAAACAAAAAGAAAACCCACCCATAAACAACAGCAATAAACAACACAGGAAACAAGTTCATCTATAATCAACAAAACCAAGAAAGAAACGACGGCACAATGTAAGGACAAAGTTTATTTGTGTGGTGCGTGCTTTGAGGGCCATTGATTCTACGTCCTTTTCTCCAGCATAGGTGAGGACTCTCTCTCTCTCTCTCTCTCTCTCTCTCTCTCTCTCTCTCTCTCTCTCTCTCTCTCTCTCTCTCTCTCTCTCTCTCTCTCTCTCTCTCTCTCTCTCTCTCTCCTCCCCATGTACAAAAACTGTACTCACTTTTGGAAGGTTCCCATCGAAACTGAGTGTATCATCCATCGAGGTCAGGCAGGGACAAGGTAAGTCACGCAGGCGTCTTTTTTACCCCGAGATCAAGGGTACGGCGATGTTGTTGCTGTCAGTCACAGTTTCGCCAAATATCACAGCAGCAACAGCAACAGCAACAATCAGAAACGAGGGCACCGAGAGGAGAGATGAAGACGCAAGTCAGAAACAGTCACAACGGAACGTTGGAAAAGTGAAGCACAAATCACCGGTAAAGTGGTGACAGGCCTGAGCGGGAATCGATACGCATTGCCTGGCGTGCAATAGCCTGCACAGTCAGTTCCCCTGCTGACTATCGGCTACTTGTCATATAGGTTTCCTTGCTCATGACCTCACTCCGCTGTCACTGTCGCCCGGGAGTGAAGTGACACTGCGGTATGCCAGACGGGAGTTCGTGGCCGGTTGGCTATCGCACTGGACTGTGATACCAGCGGCCGAGGGTTCGACTCTTGGACGCGACAGGGTCAACGATCGGTTCTTTCCACTCTTCCAACACTTGTGCAGACTCTTCCAACACTTGTGCAGATTCTTCCAACACCTGTGCAGATTCTTCCAACACTTGTGCAGACTGTCTCGCCTTCGTGGGCACAGCACGCAATGAGATCGTTGCACGCGTTAAAGATCCCATGTCCATCTTTCCATAAGAGAAAGCAAACAGCCGGTAGCATGGAAGCACACGAATAACAGGCAATAGTAGCAGAATAATCAAAACGATGATCGTGGCTGTTCGTGATGGCAGAGGAAAGTCATCCGAGACCTGGGCAGATCCCGCTGGACCAGCATGGCGTCAGCTTCACCGCCTGTATAGCTTGTGTGGTGTCAGCATTTTGCTGAGTGGAGCTTTATGGACACGTTCTGCTGGGTATAGGCTACACCCGCGAAAAACCTAATCGCGTCTGTCGGGCTTTTGTCTAAGCCCGGAAGCAGTTTTCAGCTTAACAGTAACGATGTTACATACTGACTGGATTTTTACACATTGTCATCCGCATGAAACACTTTTCCTCCGATGTTGAGCGCAGAAAGCAGTCGAGAGTCAAATGTATCAGTTTGGAAGGCTAGTAATGCATCCGACGCCGGAGGTACAGGTGTCAGATGCTGGGAGGACATTTAATGCCAGACAGCGACAACGACCTTTGTCAGACAGCGAGGAGGACATTTGTGTGCATACAAAATCACAATGCATAATGTCAACGTGTTTGATGTTTGGCAACAAAACTGCCCCCAAAATGTCAAAGTGATTGATGTTTGGCAGCAACCCCGCCCCCTGAATGTCAACATGAACACTAAGTGATGGAAGTCGTGAAGCAACGTATGGAGCAGTGGTTATAGGGTGAAAGTCGTGAAGCAGCGTGTAGAACGAAGGTTATAAGGTGGAAGTCGTGAAGAAGCGTGTAGAGCGAAGGTTATAAGGTGGAAGTCGTGAAGCAGCGTGTAGAGCGAAGGTTATAAGGTGGAAGTCGTGAAGCAGCGTGTAATGGTTATAGGGTGGAAGTCGCGAAGCAGCGTGTAATGGGTTATAGGGTGAAAGTCGTGAAGCAGCTTGAAATAGTTATAGGGTGGAAATCGTGAAGCAGTGTGTGGAGCAGTGGTTATAGGGTGGAAGTCGTGAAGCAGCGTGTAATGGTTATAGGGTGGAAGTCGTGAAGCAGGGTGTAATGGGTTATAGGGTGAAAGTCGTGAAGCAGCTTGAAATGGTTATAGGGTGGAAATCGTGAAGCAGTGTGTGGAGCAGTGGTTATAGGGTGGAAGTCGTGAAGCAGCGTGTAATGGTTATAGGGTGAAAGTCGTGAAGCAGGGTGTAATGGTTATAGGGTGGATGTCGTGAAGTAGGGTGTAATGGTTATAGGGTGGAAGTCGTGAAGCAGCGTGTAATGGTTATAGGGTGGAAGTCGTGAAGCAGGGTGTAATGGGTTATAG
Source organism: Alviniconcha marisindica (assembly GCA_018857735.1). NCBI lineage: Eukaryota > Metazoa > Mollusca > Gastropoda > Provannidae > Alviniconcha > Alviniconcha marisindica. The sequence goes on along the minus strand of JABMCL010001551.1, from coordinate 665,644 downwards.
GATGGAAGTCTTGAAGCAGCGTGCGGAGCAATGGTTATAGGGTGAAAGTCGTGAAGCAGCGTGTGGAGCAATGGTTATAGGATGGAAGTCGAGAAGCCGCGTGTAGAGCAATGTTTATAGAGTGGAAGTCGTGAAGCAGCGTGTAATGGTTATAGGGTGGAAGTCGTGAAGCAGGGTGTAATGGGTTATAGGATGGAAGTCTTGAAGCAGCGTGCGGAGCAATGGTTATAGGGTGAAAGTCGTGAAGCAGCGTGTGGAGCAATGGTTATAGGATGGAAGTCGAGAAGCCGCGTGTAGAGCAATGTTTATAGAGTGGAAGTCGTGAAGCAGCGTGTAATGGTTATAGGGTGGAAGTCGTGAAGCAGGGTGTAATGGTTATAGGGTGGATGTCGTGAAGCAGGGTGTAACAGTTATAGGGTGGAAGTCGTGAAGCAGCGTGTAATGGTTATAGGGTGGAAGTCGTGAAGCAACGTGTAATGGTTATAGGGTGGAACTCGTGAAGCAGTGTGTAATGGTTATAGAGTGGAAGTCGTGAAGCAGGGTGTAATGGTTATAGGGTGTAAGTCGTGAAGCAGCGTGTAATGGTTATAGAGTAGAAGTCGTGAAGCAGCTTGTAGAGCAATGGTTATAGGCCCAGAAACAAC
>JABMCL010001551.1:642500-650000 GCA_018857735.1 Alviniconcha marisindica | reverse complement strand
ACCCACCCACCAGTCCCTGACAAAGCCCCCAGTGGGGTGTGGGGGTGGGGGCTGGTGGGGGGGGGGGGAGTCGCACATTCCTTCCCCCTGTCTCATCAATATCATTAAAAAAAAATTTTATTTTTAAATTCAAAATCTAGAGGAGGCTGGATCCAAACACATAAAAGGTTCAAAGGAAAGGGTATTTATTCAGACACGATTTCCGGAAATAACAGGTGAAGATAATTTGACAGTGTTTTCTTACTCCGGGAGAGTGAAGTCCCCTGAATGGAGGCGGCAGCGGAGAAGAGCCGATCTGCGACAGTTTTAGATCTTCAGGCATAGACCTGTTATAATTTATACTAGACTACCAGCTGGGGAACCTACTATCCGATCTGCATGTTCCCCACGAACAGTGAGTGTTTGATCGGCATTTCTGATGCCTTTTCTGCCTTTTGTTTACGGGTATCTGTCATCTTCCCCACGTGCTCACTGTACCCCCAACAAAAGCGTGCCTACTCTGAGCTACACCCGCAGGCATGGACCTATATATACAGGTCCATGCCCGAAGGCACTTAACGAGTGCAGTCCCCTGGATTTCCGAAGATCGTCTATTTTCGGGGTAATCCCCTTTATCAAGCTACAAAACGACACTTAAACAACAGTTAAACGGTGAAAAACGATTTAAAAAATGAGATTGAGAGATAAGACACTGATCTGGTTTTGTTTGAGCTATGTTGTTTTTGTGCCCAGTGCTTGGAAGAACGACACGAAAACAACATAGCTCAAACAAAAACAGGTAAGTGTCTTAGCTCTCCATCTCATTTTCCATAGTTTTCCACCGTTGAACTGTTGTTTAAGTGTCGTTTTGTAGCTTGATAAAGGGGATTACCTCAAAAAATCGCGTATTGTGTTTTGTCCGAATAAACAGCGTTTTTTATGTGTTTGGATCTTGTTTTAGATCGCTAGCATTCATTCCTTTCTCAGATTTTAAGGAGACTGGATTTATTTATTTAATGTGTGTGTGTGTGTGTGTGTGTGTGTTGTGTGTGTGTGTGTGTGTGTGTGTGTGTACGAAACGTGCTTATTAAACGTTTTCCATTGCAAAGCTTGCAAAGTTCCATCATATTTTTTTGTCATTTCTAGCACTGCTCTGTCTTGGTTTCAGTCATCCCTCGCTGATCGAACTCAGGTCGTCTCTGTCAATGATGCTTCCTCCGCTCCTGCAGCCTTAAACTTTGGTGTCCGCCAGGGGTCAGTGTTTGGTCCTATTCTCTTTGTCCATTACACTCATCCTATTTTTGAAATTGTATCCTATCACTCTCTTTCACATCACAGTTTCTCTGATGACAACCAGCTGTATAAATCTGGCACACATTTCTCGACTTCCTGAAATTATTCATTCAACTCAGTCTTGCAACTCTGATGTAAAAAAGCATGGATGACAAATAACCAACCGTAGTTAAACAATGATAAAACGGAAATGATTCTGATTGCTACAAAGACGATTCTCCATTCTGACTCTGTTCAACAGCCCATAAACCCGGAGGGTTCTGACATCAAACATTTCTCTTTTAAAAAAAAAAAAAAAAATCTTTAGCCCCATTGCCCTCATATGCGACTCTCTGCGCGTGCGTGCGCTGAATTTTAAAAATATGTATTAAAGAATGTGTAAGCGCTTAGGGCCTGTGCGGGTTAGGCGCTATAGGTATCCATTATTATTGTTGTTATTATTGTTGTTGTGTTATTATTATTATTATTATTATTATTATTATTATTATTATTATTATTATTATTATTATTATTATTATTATTGTTGTTGTTGTTGTTGTTGTTGTTGTTGTTATGATTATTATCATCATCATCGTCATCATCATCATCACCATCAACAAATTTAGGAGACAGTTTCGACAGTACAGGCATTTTTTGGCAAGCAAATTCTGTGTTCGTGTCACCTTCCAAAAACGTTCAGAATTGAAATACCGATCGCAAAGTTCGAAATTATAAACATAATCACAAAGTTCAAAAATAAATAGCGGCCACTGACATGGTGCTTAACGTCCACAGAAACCAGAAGGCTTATTAGGGACTGGGAGAAGGGGGGAAGGGAAAATGGAGGGGGGGGGAGGGAGATTAAATACCTATCGCTACACTGCCACCACCAGAATGACTTCTGCATTAAGGTGGGCAGCGATGAGAGCCATTTTAATGTTTCATAATTGTGAGGGACAAAGTCACAAGACGGTGTCCACAGACCACACCTTTGAAGAAAAAAGGAGAGCCGAAGCGGATTCGAACCGAGGTCCCTCCGCTTACCAGCCTAACGCCTTACCGCTGGGCCAAACCGGCTCACTCGTTGGCACTGTCGGCATATGGCACTGTTGTCAAATAACTTCAGTAAGTAAATTGGTGTTTTACGCCCAGTCAACCAGTGCGGTTATATCAGGGCGAGTCAAAGAACTGGAATACCGATCGCAAAGTTCGAAACTATAAACAATCACAAAGTTCGAAACTAAATATCAGCCGCTAATATGGCAGTGTTGTCAAAGCGTTCCGTCCTTAGGGATATGGTCGTGACGGTTGGACAAGAAACTTATAATTCTGTCTCGTCTTTATTTCCCTCGGCGTGGATGAGATGTTTGTTGACAGCCTCGATCGCTGCCATTTTCTTGCAGCGCGCGTTGCGTTTTTGGGCTGTCTGATTGTGTCTATCTGGTGGTGACACCGTCCGCAACCTCTCGAGGTTTCTCCACAGATCGCTGACCCTATTGTTGGCACAAAGCAAACAGATGTAGAACTATACTGAAACATTTCGATACAGTTTAATTCCTACTGCTTATTAGAACCGGCCTTCTTTTCTTACTCTTCTTCTTCTTCTTCTTCTTCTTTTTCTCTTTAGCATATTAGAATCAGCTTTCTTTTTTGTTTTCTTACTTTTTTTGTGGAACTGGAGGAAGGAGGAAGTTGGAGGAAGTTCTCTCTCTCTCTCTCTCTCTCTCTCTCTCTCTCTCTCTCTCTCTCTCTCTCTCTCTCTCTCTCTCTCTCTCTCAAACAATACTGGAACATTTCGATACAGTTTAACTCCTACTGCTTATTAGAACCGGCCTTCTCTTCTTAGACTTCTTCTTCTTCTTCTTCTCTTTAGCATATTAGAATCAGCTTTCTTTTTTGTTTTCTTATTTTTTGGGGGGAACGTAGCTGGGGGAAGTTCTCTCTCTCTCTCTCTCTCTCTCTCTCTCTCTCTCTCTCTCTCTCTCTCTCTCTCTCTCTCTCTCTCTCTCCCTCTCTCTCTCTCTCTCTCTCCCCTCTCTCCCTCTCTCTCTCTCTCTCTCTTTCCTCTCTCTCTCTCTCTCTCTCCTCTCTCTCTCTCTCTCTCTCTCTCTCCCCTCTCTCTCTCTCTCTCTCTCTCTCTCTGTGATACGTCAGGTCAGGACTTGCTGAATTCTGTAACTTTTGCGGATTATGTTTACACAGATCAATGGAATCCGTTTACTCCAGGTAGGCCTACTCTCTCGCAATTTGATGATGAAAAGTTAATTTGTTTCTTGACCATCAGCCAGGACCCTTTTGATAAGTGAGCCGAACTTAATTGTATTAGAGTGTGCTGCTCAATTCCGACAATCGATAGCTTTACACTGACAGCTCGGGTCAGCTATGCTGAAGCGGGAAACTTTAATCATCAGCAGAGTAAGGGAGACAGAGGCAGGTACAGACAGCTCTAGAGTCAGAATCGTGCAGAGAGACAGAGACCAGTCTAGGATGGGTGTAGAATACTCAGTGTCTTCCTCACTTGCACTGACAACAGTCTACGATGGTTGTACCGAGTCTGGAGCAGGGTTGGGAAATTTGAGCAGCTGGTTAAACCGGTTTAACGCCGAGCTGCCTCCGAAGAGGTACTGGCGGGGACCGAGCTCCCAGATGTGGGAGAAGAGGGAGACTATACCTACTGCTACACAGTCGTTACCAAAATGCATGGTTCAGGAGCTGTGTGAGAGTCGAGGTGGACGTCCTGGACTGTCCGTCCTAACGAGCCTTCTGGTTTCCGTGGACGTAAAGATTTATTGCACCGTGCTTCGGCATTGGTCACAACTTGTCCCTAATATGTCAACTGACATCTGAGGACATAAAGCATCACTTCATCATCATCATCATCATCGTTACCAAAATGACTCCTGCATTAACCCCTCCAACCCCTTCAGATCTGTTATAGAACCACTTTTCAGCCCGGACATTTTGCAGGCTGGGACAGCCAGCATGTAAACATTCCAGGCTGAAAAGCCAGCCTGTAAAATTTCCGGGCTGAAAGGTGCACAGATACACGCCTGCAAGCAGTATAACTGATGGTTCTATCATCTACGACAAATTCTACTGTCAATACTGTGCATTTTGATAGAAATCCTTTCACGTGCTCAGCAAAGGGGGGGGGGGGGGAGGGGAGGGGGAGGGGGCCGTAAATAATTTAAACTTTGGCGGTTTGGTTTTTGTTTTTTTCGGGTCGTTTTCCGAGTGACGACGCGGCAAGCATGGCAGTGAAAGGGTTAAGATGGGCAGCGATGAGAACCGTTTGCAGTGAAAGGGTTAAGATGGGCAGCGATGAGAGCCGTTTGCAGTGAAAGGGTTAAGATGGGCAGCGATGAGAGCCGTTTGCAGTGAAAGGGTTAAGATGGGCAGCGATGAGAGCCGTTTTAATGCTTCATTAATTATGAAGGCATTTCACAAGACAGTGTCTGTAAACCACAACCTCTGGAGAGAAAGGAAAAGCCGAAGTGGAATCGAACCGAAGCCCTTCTGCTTACCAGCCTAACGCCTTACCGCTAGGCCAAGCCGGCTCGTATGTGTATATATATATATATATATATATATATATATATATATATATATATATATATATATATATATATATATCTGTGAGTTTCCCACACTAACTGGCGCACGCTGCACTCAGTGGGCATGCAGAAACACAAACCTGGCGGCGCAGTTCGCCAAGAGTTAACTACGTCTACCCTTGGAGACGTAGCATTGTTCACACTGTTCTATTTTATCGTGCTGGTCATTACAAAATGTACTGTAGCGTAATAACGTTTGGGAGCGAGAATGGCTGGTAGTGGGCCATCCTAACGGAGCACCGGGCAACGGTTACGACTATGACACGGAAGGGGGAGGGGGGGGTGCGAGGGGGGCGTCCTTTCAGCCACACAGTGTCCAGGACGATTTGGGGGAGAGTGTGTGTGTGGGGGGGGGGGGGGTGCACCATGGGCACATAGTTCATTAAGTGGTGTACGTACAACCTTACCACGTACAACGTACAGCGTAGCTTATACCGTTTCAATAATTTAAAGAGGTGAAGTTACTCCAAAACGTAGTGCACCGGCTCGTTGGCCGTAGCACTTTTAACATCTTTGCGACTTCCTCGTTCACTTGAATACCTTTCCTTTCTCCAAATGCCACACAGCCAGAGCAATAGCTTCCCAGGCGTCCTGCATCATTAATGAATCGGAGTTCTTCACTTACTCAACGCGTAGCGTAGACAAGGTCGTTTGCGAGCGCTGTGTCTCGTTAAGAGCTGCTTTCTACGGTGTTGCCTTTGAAATAGTTCCACTGTTGGTCCCATCTGATTCTCGTCCATTCACGGTAGGCCAACAGACACACTTTTGCCTCTTTCTACTCCTCGCTCCTCGGTCCTGGCGATGGATGGTGTGATGTTACTGGCTTTGCTCTCGAAGGTGGAGTCTCAAGTTCCTCAACACATCTAAGCAAGTCACACAGTTTAGCGAAACAGTCTAAGCGAGTTACACAGCTGAGCGAAACAGGTTTCGGTTCACTGGTTGTGTAGCATTCTCGTCTCACACTGGAACAGCGCGTGGTTTGTCAGTCTTCCAAAATGCCTGTAACTCTGGCGTACGCAACTAACACCGTTGCTTGATTCGAACCAGATCACACGATTCGTCTTTATCAAACGGAAAACTAGCACAGTGAACTTTCCAGACACGGACGATGGCGACAGAGCAAGGAGACGCAACTCCAGCGGCAGCCTTTTCTTTACAAACTATCCATTTGCACAGACTCGGCATTCCCCACGGTAGCATGTGCACTGTCACATTTAGAGGGATGGTAGAGGGATGGTGGAGGGGGGGGAGGAGGGGGGGGGGAGTGGAGAGGGAAGGCAAACCGGGAAGGGGTGGTGGGTGTGCTTACACCTTACACGCTGTTAACTTCTCAGCACTCGTGAAGCGGTACCGAAAAACAATAATCCGCACGTCGAATTCCGATGGTAAGCGAAAAGAAAGAAGATATATTACTCGCCTGTTGCATATTTATGCTAGTCCTTAGTCCTAATGTGTGGGAAATAATCGTCCAGAAATATCGTCCTAAAAGTGTGGCAAGCCGCAACAAGTGCGTCGCGTGCCGTCGATCGGCACGCGTTCTTCGCGAGCGGTTCATTCTCGGCGCGAGAGCGTATATATCATAGTCGATCCGTCTACGTCACGGTGTCTGGGAGCCTGGTAAACTCGTCGAAGGGTTTTTGTTGTTATTGCTGTCATGGGATCAAGTGCAGCTTTGATGGATTAAATGTTTACCAGAGAGGAATTTCATAGTCTATACAGTCACTTTATTTGCGCGGCTTATAGCTGCGCTTTGTCTTCTAGTCTCCTCTGGGGCATAGCAGAGGTACTGATGCAACAATTGTTTAACGCAAAAGTGGTCTAGTCCCTATAAAAGTTCCCTGATGCAACAGTGGCCTAGAGCAACAGTGGCTCAGTGCAACAGGGGCTTGGAGCAACCATGCGCAGGCGCAACAGCGGCTTAGTGCAACAGTGGCTTGGTGCAACAGTGGCTTAGTGCAACAGTGGCTTGGAGCAACCATGCCCAGGCGCAACAGTGGCTTAGTGCAACAGTGGCTTAGTGCAACAGTAGCTTGGTGCAACTGTTGCTTGGTGCAACAGTGGCGTGCTGCAACAGACCTGGTGCAGACAACCAACTTCATCAACGCCATCAAGCTAGCCCTCTGAGGACAATCCTGGAACACTGACGAAGAAGAATCTCCGGGTCCTCAGTTCTACCCGTATCTTGTTCCTCAAAGGCGAATCTGCCAAAAATGCACATCGTTGTTGTTGTTGGTTTTGTTTGTTGTTGTTGTTGTTGTTGTTGTTGTTGTTGTTGTTGTTGGTTGTTTGTTGTTGTTTGTTTGTTTGTTTTTGTTTTGTTGTTGTTGTTGTTGTTGTTGTTGTTGTTGTTGTTGTTGTTGTTTTGTTTTTGTTGTTTGTTGTTTGTTTGTTGTTTTGTTTTGTTGCTGGGTTTTTTTTTGTTTTTAATGGTTGTTCTTGTTTTTGTTTCGGTCTTTCCTATCAACGTTTACATCACCTGTTTTTTGCAGGGGGGGTGGGGGGGGGTGGGGGGGCGAAGGGGGAGTATGGTGGGCGGGGGGGGAGGGGGTGGCATGGGCGGGGGCGGCGTGTGTGTGTGGGGGGGGTGTGTGTGTGTGGTTTTGGGGTCAGTGTGTGTGTGTGTGTGCAGGGTGTT
>JABMCL010001551.1:632500-637500 GCA_018857735.1 Alviniconcha marisindica | reverse complement strand
GACAAAGAAACAAAAGCCTCGAACAAACGATAAAAAAAGGTAACGAAAATGTTGCATGCGTACAAAGCGCGCCTCGTCGCTTTCCCCAGCCCCTCCTCTGGGTACACTCCGCCCCCCACACCCGTCACGTTGGCACGCACACACACACCGCACCACACACACCTCCCACAAACAACATAACACCCCACACAACTTTCCAAAAACAACAACACACCCACCACCCACAACCACACCCCAAAAACACAAACACGCACACACACACGCGCTCTCACACAAACATACATACACACACACGCACACACACACGCGCTCTCACACACACGCACGCACGCACGTACACACACGCACGCACGTACACGCACGCACGCACACACACATACGCGCACACACACACACACACACATACACACACTCCTTTCTATTGGTCAAAGCGTGAAGCATTTATTCTTAGAGAGACGAACAAACAACAACTGTACGTAAGAAATGAACGAAAACGTGGTACACATATACCTTTCCCAGTGACGATAAGTGCACATAATTGTACAGACAAATTCCTCACCACCATACGCAACACCCAGACCTACATGACGATTTCGGTGGTGGCAGGCGTAGCATCTGGAACTGACCACAGTAAGAATGGCTGTCTCGGTGTGATCAGTTCCACCTGTTATCATCCCCCCAATGACCCCCCACCCACCACCCACCCCTCCACCCCACCTCCCTCCTTCCTTTCTTCTTTCCCACGCTCTGCCGCTGCTTAGCTAATGTGTCGTTTGCGGCTGTCTCAGCGGCTGCGACGACGATTATCGCCAGAGAAAAAATAAAACCTTAACGTATTTTGTTGAAAACAAATTAAGTCGATCATGAATCTGTGGCGTAACTTTCTAACATCTAACTAGAGATGTGTGTGTGTGTGTGTGTGTGTGTGTGTGTGTGTGTGTGTGTGTGTGTGTGTGTGTGTGTGTGTGTGTGTGTGTGTGTGTGTGTGTAAATGGTTTGAATTCATTGCGTTACTTTTTTGTTTTTGTTTTTGCATTAGTATGACTTTGCTCTACATGTGTATCGAATATTGTATTTAGGTTAATATATATCAAGTGAGCGTTCAGGGAGTCAGTTACTGAGCCAATGAAATGTACATTATTATTATTATATATGAATAGACGTATATAATGTACTATATATACACACGTACTCGTATGTGTGTGTCAATCCCAACGTGTTTATCTGTTTGTCCGTCTGTCCGTCAAGGTTGTGTGCCGCGTATCTGTCTGTGTATGTACCTCAGTCTGTCTGTCTTCCTGTCTTACTGCTGCTCTCGGGACCATGCGCATGTTTGTGTTTTATTCCGAAACCTTGGAATGCCGTTTCCTGGGCAATCTAACAACACACCTGTAACACTAACTAACTTTCTGCTGGCGAACATTCAGACACCCGTCTGTGGAGTTCTCGTGTATTGAATTCTTCTCCCTCTGTTTGAAGAGCGGATTGGGCCACGTGGTTTGAAACCTAGCGCTGTTTCATGACAGCAACTGTTTTCCAGCATAACACGCCCTATCGCTTGATTAGAAACAAGTACGCAGGGCGATGCAGCGTAACTTGACACACCAGCCTCTCACACAGACTTTTTCACTGGCTTTCGGGGATGTCTTGTTTTACTCTCTGACTGCCTGCCTCTTCCCCCGACTCCCTTCCCCCCTTCTCTCTCTCTCTCTCTCTCTCTCTCTCTCTCTCTCTCTCTCTCTCTCTCTCTCTGGTCTACGTCTCTTCCTCCTCCGACTCTGTGCTGTCGTCTGTCTTCTGTCTCTCTGTCTCTCTCTCCTCTGTCTGTGTCTGTGTCTCTGTCTGTCTTGTCGTTGCTCTTCTCTGCTCTTCTCTCTCTCTCTCTCCTCGTCTCCTCTCTCTCTCTCTCTCTCTCTCTCTCTCTCCTCTCTCTCTCTTCTTCTGTCTGCTTGTGTGGTGTGTGTGTGTGTGTGTGTGTGTGGTGTGTGTGTGTGTGTGTGTGTGTGTGTGTATAAGAGATCTCTTTGTATAGGCTACTGCCTAGATCTCAATTCTTTTTGGGGTAAACAGTTCGAGTTCTCTTCCTTTCTCTCCCCCCCCCCCTTTTCCCCCCCCCCCCCCCCCCCCCCCCCCCCCCCCCCCCCCCCACCCCAACCCCTTACCTTCTGTCCCGCCTGTTGAGGAGCTTGAGACACTAGATGTGGGTACAAAGCTAAGTTATCACACGTGACGTCCGATCGCCCGGAAGAGAGAGATGTCAAAGAGGCAGAGCTCGACAATTTGTCTGGAAAGGGCGAGAAAGGGCCACGGTCAGTCGGACCAGCACCTGACTGGAACCGTTTCACAGTCGTTGCTGGGGACACTGAGAAACCGGTGAGCCGGTTTGGCCTAGCGGTAAGGCGTTAGGCTTATAAGCTTGTAGGCTTGTAAGCGGAAGGACCTCGGTTCGATACCGCTTCGGCTCTCCTTTCTCTTCAAAAAGGTTGTGGTTTGTGGACACTGTTTTGTGACTTTGTCCATCACTTCCTTCTGAAATATTAAAATGGCTCTCATCGCTGCCATCTTAATGCTGAATCATTCTGGTGGTGACAATGCAGCGATAGGTATATAATCTCCCTCTCCCCTCACCTCCATACCCCTTCCCCCCTTCTCCCCGTCCCTAATAAGCCTTATGGTTTCTGTGGACGTTAAGTACCACGTTTACTTACTTACTGAGAAACGGGGTGGAACTGACGACTATGGGTTTTCCCAAGTTCCTAAATACCATCTTGGACTTTCTTTTTTTAATTTTATTTAAAAGTAAGTGAATAAACATGGTGCTTAACGTCCACAGAAACCATGAGGCTTATTAGGGATGGCGGGGGGGGGGGGGGGGGATTGTTTACCTCTGGTGGAGTTTATGTACCTTGTATTTACACGCATGCCAAATGAGAGATACCGTGGGCGACTCAGGTCTTTGTTGTTGTACTTGTGTTGCGTATTTCGAGCGCCAATTAACTCCCATGTTTGTTGCTTTCTCCATCTTTGACTGACCCGGAGCGAACTGAAGTCCAAATCCACTGCGTGCCCATGGAATCTAATCCTGGTGGAGTTACAGTAAAGCCTCTCACGTTAATTTTCTCTGACACTTTACACAATACGGCAAAAAAAATGTATGCCTGTAAAAGCAATTAGTGTTCGGCAGTGCGACAAACCATGGATAACTGAAGAAATTAAACAAATGATAAGAAACAAAAATAAGCTCCACAAAAAAGCTAAAATATTTAATAACGACCAGTCGTGGAAAAGCTTTAGACAAATTAGGAACGACTAACCTACGCCATAAGGAAAAGGAAATTAGATTATTTACAGGATTTAGACAATCGTGCGTCTTCCAGCGCGACATTCGGTACCAAAAACTGGTGGAAACTAGTAAAGTCATTCATGAGCAACAAGGGATCTGATCCAGACGTAATACCACCATTAGAAAAGATGGAGTTACTTATTATACCAACTGCAAAGAGAAGGCGACTATACTTAACCAATTCTTCATCAACCAATCAACTATTGAAGACAACGATGATGTTCCAGATGTACCAGAACTATTAACGAGTATAAATCAAATAAATTTGAGTGTAGAAGAAGTAAAAATACTCTTACAAAATTAAGCACAGCAAAGGCGACAGGCCCTGATCAAATACATTTTTTTTTAAATTAAATAGCGCTGGAATCATATCTGAACCATTAACCTCTTCAGTCGATCACTTAATGAAGGAATTTTTCCCACAGTCTGGAAAACAGCACACGTTACACCAATTCATAAAAAAGGTAACAAAGAACAGTGTACTAACTACCGTCCTATATCTTTGCTAAGTTGCGTAGGAAAAACTCTAGAAAAATGTGTTCATCGCCATGTGTCTAATTACTTAAACGCAAACCAAATAATAACCTGTCACAATCAGGATTCACTCCAAAAGATTCAACCGTGTACCAGTTACTAAGCGGTATATACGATGACTTTTGTAAGTCATTTGACAGTGAAATAACTACTCAAGCAATTTCTTTGACATATCTAAAGCGTTCGATAAAGTATGGCACCGAGGCTTACTACGGAAATTGCAAGCTATCGGAATAGAGGTACTTGCTTCATTGGTTCGAAAACTATTTGGCCGAACGTAAACAGGCTGTGGTATTCCACGGTAGCAGATCTGATTACTTAACTGTACCTGCAGGTGTCCCACATGGCTCATTCCTCTTCTGTTCCTTATCTACATAAATGACATTGTTGAAGACATGGAATAATTTATTAAGCTTTTCGCAGATGACACTAGTATGTATTTGTGCTTAGAAAATCCACACATCCGAGCTGAAATTCTAAACAATGATCTTGAAAAAATAATGCAATGGGCAAATAAATGGAAAATTGAGTTTAACGAAAGGAAGACAGAACTGATGAACATAACCAGGAACAAAAACCACAATTTCAATCATTGAATTTTGGAAGGACTATTTTAGAAGACACTCATAGCAATAGACATTTAGGAATCATTTTTCAAAACAACTGTAAATGGGAGAGTCATATTAAAATGTTAATTGCAAAATGTAGATGTCAAGTCGCTTGCCTAAGATCGTTTAAATATCGTCTTAGCAGAAAAGCTCTTGAAACCATGTATAGGTCTTTTATATTACCGCAGTTAGATTACGCCGACGTCATTTGGGATAATTGTAGTCTAAAATTAGCAGAAGAACTTGAAAGTCTACACCTCGATGCAATAAGAACCATTATAGGTGCTGTTCGCGGAAAAAGTCACCAGAAACTATACACTGAAACAGGGTTTACGACTTTACGAGAAAGACGCTTCAGACACAAAATTATTATGTACCACAAGATTGTTCAAGAAAATACCCCGACTTACTTGAAAGAACATTTACCCCCACTTGTTTCCTCAACTAATCCATACCATCGACGACGACCACTCCAACGACAGGTACCAAACATAAGACTGAGACTTACAGGCAAT
>JABMCL010001551.1:535000-625000 GCA_018857735.1 Alviniconcha marisindica | reverse complement strand
TTCCAGCCTATCTCTGTGAGTTTGTTGGGACTCGACCCACGTTTTCTGTCCTCGGGAACCAAGAACTATGCCTCTTTTCCTGGGTTTCGCCTCATTCCAGCCTATCTCTGTGTGTTTGTTGGGCCTCAGCCCACGTTTTCTGTCCTCGAGAACCAAGAACTATGCCAACACACGTTTTCTGTCCTCGGGAACCAAGAACTATGCCAACACACGTTTTCTGTCCTCGGGAACCAAGAACTATGCCAACACACGTTTTTCTGCCCTCGGGGACCAAGAACTATGCCCCTTTTCCTGGGTTTCGCCTCACTCCAGCCTATCTCTGTGTGTTTGTAGGGACTCAACACACGTTTTCTGTCCTCGGGAACCAAGAACTATGCCAACACACGTTTTCTGTCCTCGGGAACCAAGAACTATGCCTCTTCTCCTGGGTTTTTCCTCCTATGAGAAGCTGGGCGTCAGCCAAGGCGTTTTGTGAGGGCTGTTGACACTGGCCGCTCTCGCTTTATTACCAAGACTAAATCAACCGCGTCTTCGTACTTCCGTCGGTCGACAGGAAGTTACGTCACTCGTGGTGGCATTGACTCCGCCGAGACTTTGCCCCCCTTCGCCCTTCGTGTCGCCTGAAGCTTTGGGGTGTCTGATGCAGTCCAGATAGCTCGTCACCGAGGTGAAAATTAGCGGACACGCGTGACCGAGACACGGGTGAAGATCTGTTTCAGTGTAACAGTGAAACAGTGAGACTGACAGTGCAGCACGGGCCACTCGAGTGTTTCAATGCGTGGACTGAGTGTGAAAGTTAGCACGAGCCACTAGGATCATTTCAACTCCGCTTGGGTGCAGTGGGAAAGTTTAGCACGGGCAAGATGGAACGAATGAATGTAAATGGAAGCACAGTGGATTCTGAAAAGAAGCGAAGAGGCAAAACTAGCATCTCATATATACAGCGATTAAATGTAGACCCACACCTGTTTCAAGCGTCTATTTGTTGTCGACTTTTGCCAACAATAGAAGTGAGGATAAAATAGGATTTTTTGCGGAGGGAGGGGGGTGGGAGTGAAAGACGAAAGTAAGATTATTCGAGGATGGAAATATTTGCCAAGGAGCATATTGCTCAGAGGTTGTGCAATCAGTCTAAGGCATTTTGCCCCCCCCCCCCCCCCCCCCCCCCCCCCCCCCCCCCCCCCCCCCTCCGCCCCGCCCCTTCTTTGTTTTTTGAGGTGTGTGTGTGTGTGTGTGTGTGTGTGTGTGTGTGTGTGTGTGTGTGGTGTGTGTTCGTGTGTGTGTTGTGTGCGTGGTGTGTTGTGTGTGTGTGTGTGTGTGTGTGTGTGTGGTGTGCGTGCGTGCGTGCGTGCGTGCGTGCGTGCGTGCGTGCGTGCGTGCGTGCGTGTGTGTGTGTGTGTGTGTGTGTGTGTGTGGTTGTTGTTGATTTGTTGTTATTTCGTTAATATTTTATAATAAGATTATTATTATTGTATACTATTTTATCTACACTGTACGATCAGAAAAACTGAAATCCTCCTCCCTCCTCCACCCCCCCCCTCTCTCTCTCTCTCTCTCTCTCTCTCTCTCTTCTCTCTCTCTCTCTCTCTCTCTCTCTCTCTCTCTCTCTCTCTCATCTGCATCATCATCCTCATCCTCATCATCATCAACAACAACATCACGTTTTTATTATAACCTTAAATCAGCAAATAAAAGTTGCCCTTGTCTTACTGTCACGCCTACTCGGCATCACCAGCAACACCTGTTTGTGTACAAATACCTCGTTTCTGTTACGCTGCCAGAATGCTGAACTCTCAACAGCTGTGAACATCAGCTAAACATAGACATGTCAAACGGTTTCACGAAAACAAACACAAGGCAAAACACCACACAATACCGAAACAAACACAATGCAAAACACCACACAATACTGGAACAAACACTAAGCAAAACACCACACAATACCTAAACAAACACAAGGGAAAACACAACACAATACCGAAACAAACACATGGCAAAACACCACACAATACTGAAACAAACACAAGGCAAAATATCCCACAATACTGAAACAGACACAAGGCAAAACACCGCACAATACTGAAACAAACACCTGCTTTTGTTCTTTCCGTTAATAAAAATCATTCGATCTCGCAGAGAATCGAAACATTCATTATGCAACATGATGCAGGTTACCAGATACGTGTATGACAGTAATTGAACGCTAGCGGTCGGAGTAAGTGAATTAATCACTGTCATAGGCTGGTGAAATCTAAGTCGTTAAATGCACAATCGATTCTGCATCATAGAGTTGACACGCTCCTTAGCAAATGTTTGCCGCCAGAAGCAGAAATAGCTTCAATTTCCAACACGTGGAGTGGGAATTAGGTTGGAAGGGAGGCGCGACAGGCTGAACGCGTGGGGTTCGCTTGTGTTGGGATCATAACTGATGATGTTGGAATAAGTGTGCTCATAATTTGTGTTTGGATCGTAGTTGTTCATAGCTTATGATGTTGGAATGAGAGTGTTCATTACTTGTTGGGATCATAGCTGTTCATAGCTTTTGATGTTGGAATAAGGTGTTCATAACATAACTTGTTGGGATCATAGCTGTCTATAGCTTATGGTGTTGGAATAAGGGTGTTCATAACTTGTTGGGATCATAGATGTCAGAAGCTTATGATGTTGGAATGAGGGTGGTCATAACTTGTTGGGATCATAGCTGTTCACAGCTTATGATGTTGGAATGAGTGTTCATTGCTTGTTGGGATCATAGCTGTTCATAGCTTACGATGCTGGAATAAGGGTGTTCATACCATAATTTTGGGGACCATATCTATTCATAGCTTATGATGTTGAAATATGGGTGTTCATAATCTGTTGGGATCATAGCTGTTCATAGCTTATGATTGAATAAGAGTGTTCATAACTTGTGTTGTTCAGATCATAGCTGTTCATAGCTTATGATGTTGGAATAAGGCTGTTCATAACTTGTTGGGATCATAGCTGTTCATAGTTTATGACGTTGGAAGAAGTGTTCATAAACTTGTGTTGTTGGAATCATAGCTGTTCATAGCTAAAGCTGTTGGAATAAGGATGTTCATAACTTGTGTTGTTGGGATCACAGTCTGTTGGGGTGAGTGTTCATTGCTTGTTTTGGTGGAATAACGGTGTTCGTGGCCTATATAGCTATGCACTGGGATAACAGTTTCATTGGGATGACAGTGTTCATAGCTTTTGTGTTGGGTGACATTGTTCATAGCTTGTATGCAAATTTGAGTAACAGTGTTCATAGCTTGTGTGTTGGTGTGACAGTATTCATAGCTTGTGTGTTTGGGTAACAATGTTCATAGCTTGTGTGTTGGGTCGACAGTGTTTGTGTGTTGATGGGACAGTGTTCATCGCTTGTATTTGAGGGATGAGAGATTTTATGGATCTGTTGTTGATATAACAGAGTTCATAGCTTCTATTGTTGGGATGACAAAGTTCATATCTGTTTTGCTGCTACAGCAGAATTCGTAACTTTGTGTTGTTGAGGTAACAGTGTTGACAGTTGGCGTTGTTTAGGTGAGTGTTCATAGCTTGTGTTTTGGGGTAACAGCGAGCATAGCTTGTGTGTGTGTGTGTGTGTGTGTGTGTGTGTGTGTGTGTGTGTGTGTGTGTGGTGTGTGTGTGTGTGTGTGTGTGTGTGTGTGTGTGTGTTCATTGAGTGTTCCGATGACTGTTCTTAACTGGTAGCTGGCGTTACAGTGAAAGAGGCCACAGCTGTAACGGTGTGCGATCATCTAAGCGTTTTCCTGCGCGAGTACTGCTCTGCTATTCTGTCTTTGCTGTGGGTCTACCAGTAGTTAGTTCAGCGAGCCACTGTGTGAGACTGCTGCTCTGTTTTTCTTCTTCTTCTTCTTCTTCTTCTTCTTCGTCGTCGTCGTCGTCGTCTTCTTCTTCTTCGTCGTCGTCTTCTTCTTCTTCTTCTTGCTGATTACTCAGATGGAAACCCTGGTTCTCTGCACAAACGCTGCCATGTGCTGCAGGTTTGCCCAGACTGCCGGAAAGCGTCCTCGCCACCGGAATCTGTTTCCACCGGCCAGAACTGACTCCCGATGTTGTCGTGTAGTGGCCGCTCAGTTTCTTCATTCTCTCGGACAGTGCCGTTGGCATTCAGTCCCTAGTATGATATTACTCTTTCGATCTCTCGGACAGTGCCGATGGTATTCAGTCCCTGGTATGATAATTACCCTTTCGATCTCTCCGATAATGCCTCCCGCATTCACTGCCTTGGACAACTCCATTGAGTGTCTTGGACAGTTTCATTTACCCTGTCTCCTTCACTATGTCATTCAGACTCATGTATTCTTGGATTCTTGGACTCTCGAATAATGCCACTGGCATTCGGTCCCTTGGACAATAAACTTCATTCAGTCTGTCGGACAAAGCGACTGAGTCTCTGGGACAATATTTCTGATTCAGTCTCTCAGATAATGCGACAGAGTCTCTGGGACAGTGTCACCGATTCAGTCTCTCAGACAATGCGACTGAGTCTCTGGGACAGTGTCACCGATTCAGTCTCTCAGACAATGCGACTGAGTCTCTGGGACAATGTCATTGATTCTCTCAGACAATGCGACAGAGTCTCTGGGACAATGTCACTGATTCAGACTCTCAGTCTTTGGGACAATGTCACCGATTTAGTCTCTCAGACAATGCGATTGAGTCTTTGGGACATTGTCATTGATTCATTCTCTTAGACAATGCGGCAGAATCCCTGGGACAATGTCACTGGTTCAGACTCAGTCTTTGGGGCAATGTCACTGATTGAGTCTCTCAGACAATGCGACTGAGTCTCTGGGACAATGTCACTGATTCAGATTCTCAGTCTTTGGGACAATGTCACCGATTCAGTCTCTCAGACAACGCGATCGAGTCTCTGGGACAATATGTTACTAATTCAGTCTCTTAGACAATGCGACAGAATCCCTGGGACAATGTCCCTGGTTCAGACTCAGTCTTTGGGGCAATGTCACCGATTCAGTCTCTCAGACAATGCGACGGAGTGTCTGGGACAATGTCACTGATTCAGCCTCTCAAGTTCCTGTGGTCCAGGTGTTAGCTCACATTGTGAGGACTGGTTCAGTGCATGTCAATGACGCACTGTGATCCGCGCCGCGCTTTAATTGTCTAAGAGTGCAGAGTGTGCAATAGAAATCGTTATTGTCTAAGAGTGCAGTGTGTGCAATGGAAATCATTAGCGCCACTGGTCTGCATAATTATCCCGTCTGCCCTCACACAATGGTCTCTGTGTGCAGTACATCTGTGTCAGTCTCGACTACGATGAACACGTGCAGCTCGGCGGCTGAGCCAGGGTTTATTCTCTACACCACAATCGGAAATATGGCTGAGAAACTTGCACTAACGAGAAAATAAACACACGTCTATACGCACGCACGCGTTTCCACACGCGCGCGCGGGCACACACACACACACACACACACACACACACACACACACACACACACCCACCCACCACAGAGACACGCGCGCGCTATGTATCACAGAAAGAAAGCTTTGTAAAAATAAAAAAAACGAGTGAGCCCAAAGTTTCAGTGGAATAAATGAACATGAGCGACTCACTGATTTTGAGTTGGTTGTCATGATCTATTTTTATTGGCATCATAAACAATGCATCCACTACAAACCTCCTATGTAACTGAATCCTCAACAAAAGTTGTTTGCACGTGTGTTGCTAAGGCTGATGGGTTTGTCGCCAAGGGCGATGGATCTGTTGCTACGGACGATGGGTTTGTTGCCATGGACGAGGAGTCTGGTACACAATGGACTAGGACACACTGGGACTGGTAGGCAATGGACCTTGTACACCACGGCACTAGTAAACAATGGGCCTTGTACACCACGGCACTAGTAAATAATGGGCCTTGTACACCACGGCACTAGTAAACAATGGGCCTTGTACACCACGGCACTAGTAAATAATGGGCCTTGTACACAACGGCACTAGTAGACAATGGGCCTTGTACACAACGGCACTAGTAGACAATGGGCCTTGTACACAACGGCACTAGCAGACAATGGGCCTTGTACACAACGGCACTAGTAGACAATGGGCCTTGACACAACGGCACTAGCAGTCAATGGGCCTTGGACACAACGGCACTAGCAGACAATGGGCCTTGTATACAACAGCACAAGTAGTCAATGGGCCTTGTATACCACGGCACTAGTGGACAATGGGCCTTGCACACAACGGCACTAGTAGACAATGGGCCTTGTACACAACGGCACTAGCAGTCAATGGGCTTTGTACACAACGGCACTAGTAGACAATGGGCCTTGTACACCACGGTACTAGCAGACGATGAGCCTGGTACACCACGGTACTAGCAGACAATGAGCCTGGGACAGACTGGGACTGTGTACATAGTGGGCCGCCCCCGTTCCGACCAGTAGAAATTGGCGCCGGTAAGATCCATACGGCTTTGCCCGATAATCTAACATCACTTTGATGCCTGCTCTGTGACCAAAAGAGCTTAATAATGCCACACTTCCCCGTTTGATAGCGACACAGAGAACGTTTTCATCCCGAAGGAAATTAATTATCGGCACAAGCCCATTTGTGCTGGACGTGCCACATGTAGCACACGAAGACCATAGCACACTGATAGTCAAAAGTGTGGCGGAATTTTGAACTTATAGTGCCGTTTAGGCACAACAGCTTGTTAAGTGCTCTCTCTCTCTCTCTCTCTCTCTCTCTCTCACACACACACACACACACACACAACACACACACACACACACACACACACACACACACACACGTCCGCACGCACACACACACACGCACGCACGCACACATACACACTGACGCAACCGTCATGCTGGTATTCATGTTTTATTACCTCATACACGTACAATCCACGAACAACTGTTCTCAGTCGTATCCAGTACAAAAACAAAATACTCAAATATTTGTCATCATCGTTCTGCAACACACTCGTCAAAACTGGGCTTTCAGCGAGTTCTATAAACAGATCATACGCACACAGGAACTAGAGTCTGTGAGCTCTACAGACAGACCATACGCATACGGAAACTACAGTGGGAACTTCAGAGAGTTCTTAAGACAGACCATACGCATACAGGAACCAGTCTGAGCTTTAAGCGAGCTCCACAGAACAGGAACTCCAATCTGAGCGTCAGTGAGCTCCACAGAACAGGAACTCCAATCTGAGCGTCAGTGAGCTCCACAGAACAGGAACTCCAATCTGAGCGTCAGTGAGCTCCACAGAACGGAAACTACAGTCTGCGCGTCAGTGAGCTCTGAAGGCGGACCGTTGGCATACAGGAATCGGTCTGAAATTTTTACCGAGCTCCACAAAACAGGAACTGAGCTTCAGTGACCCATGAAGACGGACCATACGCATACATGAGCCAATTCGAGCTTTCAGCTAGCTCTATGGGATTAGACAGACCGTACACATACACGAACCAGAGCCTGGGCGTCAGCGAGCTCTTCAAACAGACCATACGCACACAGGGACCAGTCCAAGCGTTCGGCGCGCTCCATAGACAGACCATACAATACACAAACTGTAACAGCCTAGCCTAAACACGCTCTGTAAACAGACCACACACGTGCTGGGACCAGTCTAAGCTTTCCCACAGACATCCCATACGCATACAGGAACTAGGATCAGCTCCAGCAAGCTCTGTAGACAGACCGTACGCATACAGGAACCATGCCCACAATGAAGCATTGCGTGCGTTTCTGAACGACACTGAACGTGTTCCGAATGTTGGAACCGGGGAAGAAACCAAACAAGAAACAGATAAGACAGCGCAGAGGGCTGGGGATATTACGCTAGCATTTTCAGACAAGACAGATAGTGCTAGCTTGAGAGACAGCTGTACGGCAGTTTCTGTTGCCTTTCAAAAAAAGCCCCAAGATAGCTACTACAGCAGCGGGCGTATATAAATGCAGCAGCAAGTCCATGACCACAGTGGACTCGCCATTGTAATAAGCACCGACCGAGTACCGCCATGAATTTGGTTGCTGTTTCCGATAATGCACTTGCTGATTTGCTCTGCTGCAAGTTCATTAACGCATCGCAGACACGCTACTCTCCCTCAGATACAATTTTGCGGTTTTATGACAGTGTGCCATGAGGCGGGGGGGGGAGGGGGGGGGGGGGGGGGGGGGGGAGGGCTGGAGGTGGGGGGGGAGGGTTGTAAAGGGCCATAGGGTAAGCAACCTCCAAAGGAATCACTCCTGTGGGGCCCAGCGGGTAACGAGCCTGAGAAGATCCATTCTGAGCTGTGGGTGATGGGTTTCTTTCTTTCTTTCTTTCTGGTTTGGTTCTTTCTTCTATATTTTTCTTCTTCTATTTTTTTTTTTTTTTTTTTTTAAAGGGGGGGGGGGGGGGGGGGGGGGTATTATTACATTCTACTACAAAATTCAAGCACGTCGCTAGAAACTGAAGTGTCTTAATTGCAGAGAGGTGAAGCTGAAAACGGGAAATATCGTCTGAATTGGCCCTGAAAGCTCCAAATCCAGACTAGACTTTACACTAACCACAAATCACAGAAAACGTGACAGTTTTAATCATTTCCTGGACTGGGGGAGGGGGCAGTCACATACTGCGGAGTACCACGTATATCATAAAAGTACAAGAGCAATCAAAAGACTGATCTGATCGCCGTAGTCCCAAACGCTCCTGATTTGCCACCATGAGAGGCGAGAAAGCGAGCCTCGCCAAAGATATCAAGGCTCACCACAGATGATCAAGACTCACCACAGATGATCAGATCAAGACTCACCACAGATGACCAAATCAAGACTCACCACAGATGATCAGATCAAGACTCACCACAGATGATTAAGACTCACCACAGACGATCAGATCAAGATTCACCACAGATGATCAGGCCTCACCACAGACGATCTGATAAAGACTCGCCACAGATGATCAAGACTCACCACAGACTATCAAGGTTCAAGGCCAGGAGACAAATCATCCAGTCAAACCTCACCCCAATCCTCTGTGTCCGTTTGCTCGTGTGTACCTTCAGATAATGGTGCAGGTCTGTCTGGAAAACCAGCAGCCTCGACCACGCTAATCTTTTTTTAGCTAAATTCTGGAAATTATTCACAATTTTGCCAAAGGAAATAGTTTTCTGCCATGGTGGGACCAAGTGAGCACGTGCGATTTTGCCTGTGCACACCTCTACCAAAAAGACGAACTTGCCAAATCGCCCCAACCCTAAGCACTAGACACGTTACCCAGGACTAACGCTGAATCTCATTATCACATTCACTTTCACTTCTCTTTGTTCGCGATCTCCAACGCGGAATGGCTACGAAGCCTTCACTGTGGACAGCGTTGACTCAGAATTTGTATGACGGGACAGTTCTCTGGCGTGACGATAGGGGCTGAACGTCATCATAAATATGGCGACTGAACGGGAAACCTCTCTTCGCAACGGCAGTATGAAAGTGAGTACCTTGTTAACCTATTTCTGTACTAACACCGAAAAAAGCGAGTAACTTGTTAACCTGTTTCCGTACTAACACAGGCAAAAGCGAGTAACTTGTTAACCTATTTCCGTACTAACATCGGAAAAGGCGAGTAACTTGTTAACCCATTTCCTTACTAACACCGGAAAAAGCAAGTAACTTCTCTGCCTACTTCCGTGAGTGCCCTTCACGGACTTCCTGTGAGCCGGTTTGGCCTAGCGGTAAGGCGTTAGGCTGGTAAGCGGAAGGACCTCGGTTTGATACCGCTTCGGCTCTCCTTTCTCTTCAAAAAGGTTGTGGTTTGTGGACACTGTCTTGTGACTTTGTCCATCACTTCCTACTGAAACATTAAAATGGCTCTCATCGCTGCCCACCTTAATGCAGAAGTCATTCTAGTGGTGACAGTGTCGCGATAGGTATATAATCTCCCTCTTCCCCCACCTTCCCTAATAAGCCGTACGGTTTCTGTGGACGTTAAGCACCATGTTTACTTACTTACGGACTTCCTTTAAATATCAGTTTCTCTACAGAATGAGCCGATTCAAAACTGACGAAAACAGCCTGCCGGCTAGGTGGGTCGGCCATTCGCAGGAAAGAGAAGGCGCCCGTAGCAAATGGTTAAGGGTTTCGAGATCGCAGATCCAGATCTGCATTCCGATTTTGCTGAATTCTCCATGCACAGAAAACCACGCAATGAGCCTGTAGACGAAGGAACGTGAATATGCGAATTCTAAAACACTGCTTACGAAGAAGGAAGGGGGGTGGGGGTGGGGAAAGAAGGCTTCTGGCTCATACCCGGGTTCAAACCCGCAACTTCTTGAACCAGACACAGTGCAGTGCCTTCACCCATCGGCTACACAACGTCCTGGACAGCCACCACATTCAACGGTGACATAGTGCCAGTTCTCCAACACAGCCATGTCAATGGTCTCCCATATGCTTGTAAATAATGTGTGCGCCACTGGTGTAAGAGTCCAGTGTGTATTATATTAACTTCATTCTTTACTCATTTCACTTACACTTTGTACATAAATAGATTGATTGATTGAATCGATTTTTTATTTGCAGAGAATCAATTACACTGTCTGTAAAATGAGCTCCATCAAAAATGCACAGGAACCACAGAAATCAGTGGGGAGTAATAACACAAATTAGAAAGAGATAGTGAAAGTGGAAACATTCTGAACCCAGCTGCATCACTCTATTATTAAATGTGTTCTTAACCATTTACAACAATGGAAAGGAAGCAGGGATATCACACACCCCACACGAATAAAAACGACAGTCACAAAAAAAACATACACTCATCAAACGGCACATACAGAGCGCCAGCATATTCCACCAGTGAAAAAGACAAGGCAACAGCCGTCAACAACTTTCACTCCAAGTCACAGAAAGAAGAAAAACATGAGGGTTTAGGGGGGGAAGGTATTAGGTAGGGGTTAGATACTGTATTTCCAGCCACACTCCCTTTTTCTCGCACACCATAAGTAATGATCAGACACTGATCCTGGATGTTACTGGAAGAAGAAGAAGAAGAGACTGGTTCAGGAGTTAGCAGTGCTTGGATTTTAACGTCCAGACACAGGGCCGCCTGAGGACGAACAAAGGCTGTCATAGATCAATACACATTTTAAAACTCTTCTCACACGTAAAACTATACCCAAGTCAGATCTACAAACTCGGTTCAAACACGAGCACAACAGGGAAAATCCCTCAAAAAAGGCCGGATAACTTTCACTCCTTAATCAAGCAACAGGAAAACCAATAATTCTACAGCTCAAACCAACTGCTCCATCAGCAACGTTTCTGTGATTCATTACTGTGAGAGAAAAAAAAACTGACTCAAGGGTACCACGAACAGAATAGGTACCCAAAGGGTCAGTTAGTTCTTTGCTATTAACCAACTAAACCTTTCAAAAAATATATATACTGTAAAAATGTAAAATACATAAAACGTTCCTAGCCATCCCTACCCCAGATCCAGTACTGAACGTCCAGCCTGTTGAAAAGAACTGCATGTTTTGGGGCCTATTTGTATCTGTGCTGGTTCAGAAGGGGAAAAAATCAAAGGGAAGACAGATGAGACGACACCATCTGTGGTAAGCCTGGACATGCTGGCAGATGCGACACAAGGTTTTTATTGTGATCACAACACTGCTGTATTCAACACACAAGCACTCAAACTATCGCATAGTTCACATCTCTTGTATCCAACACACATCAAGCTATTATATCACTTGCTTCCTCACACATAGATATGCATGCACGCACACACATACACACACACTGACACAGAAGATCACTCGCCTCCTTACACATACATGCATGCACATATGCACAAACACACACTGACACACATTGTTCATAATTATAACAAATTAATTTATCCAGCAATTGAACATATATATACCCAACAAAAAAAAATTATTCTCTCACAAGCAAAAACAAGGGTAGTCAGCATGAACGAGGCCCAATTATGGTAAATGCACTGATGAGGAAAATAACCCACTGACATGAAGAAGGCTGCTTGAGCACCTGTGAAGTTATGCCACAATTATGCTTGTGCTTCAGGTCTTTGCTGAGGTAAACACGACATAACCAACAAATCCGTCCACTTTGGCTTGGCCACGTACCCTGCCACTTCTTCCTCAAATTCTTTGGTGCAAGTCCTCACTTGCAGATGCATTTAACTAAACACGCCTGTTCTACATTTATTGTTATTGGAGTTATATCCTGCCAATCATCAGTATAATTACTAGTCTTGGCATGTTTCTGCCACAATTTTTTTAAATTAAAAATGAGTCTTAGCTGTAAATGTTGTTTTCCTCCCTAAACCTACCCAATTTCAAGTATTTTGTAAGAACTGAACAGCGAAAAAAACCTGGCAAGTCTTGGACTCGTCCTCATTTTTCTCACATTGGAAAAGAGTCAACCCAGTACATTCAAAATGATAAATGTAACAGCTGACTTTTTGTTTAGTTATTTTGTTTAAATCATCACATAGTAAACTTGTAACTGTTTTTTTCCTTCTGTTTTTCTGGACTGGTGGTGGTGGTGGGGGGGGGGGGGGGGGGGGGGGGTGTCAAAACACTACTTTGTTACAACAGTCACAGTAGACCAGCTTGGACAGGAAAAGATTGACTACTGTGCACTCTGCTCTTTGCAGAACTCATGAAAGAGTCCACCCATACGAAGCAATAGCTGCAGAAAATCATGGAACCACTATGTCATAAAGAACCGTTCTTAACCATAATGAGCTAGGTCACAGCAGGTCATGAGATTGGAAAACGAGACTGGGGAGTGCAAAAACGACCAAAATGTGTAGAAATAGTAGCCTCCCTTTCAGAATGTGTAGAAATAGCAGCCTCCCTTTCACAATGTGTAGAAATAGTAGCCTCCCTCTCAATTCAGTCACCTTGGTGACTTCACCTCATGAATTTTTCTCAGAAATGGCCTATGCTGACAAAAGATGCACACTGCTCCAGGCAAGTGGGTTGGCTGACAAAATGCCAGCAGAAAATGGACACTGTTCCTGGCAAGTGGATGGAGGAGGCAACGTGTTGCACTTCTTGGCACATGCTGAGAACACAGCAGGGCCACGTTCAGAGATACTGCAGTCAAAAGCTGATGACCTGGATGTAGCCCGCTTAGTGTAACAGAAAGAGGACTACTCTTTCTCTCATCCCTCTGCAGTCTAAGGGATGGGACCAATGCTGAAAGACACACAAGGACAGATGGCGCCTGGAGGTCCAGAAAAACTTGTTCTCTCAGAGAGTGATGGAACTGGCTTCCGCAGAGTTGCAGTAGATGCAGAAAACACAATTCAGCTTCAGGACCCCCATGACAAATGGCTCACATGGGGGGGGGGGGGGGGGGGGGGTAAATAAGCCACTGATTCCTTAGCTGATGGCCACAAGCTTGACATCCGATACTTTCACACCAACATTGGGTTCATGAGGCTCTGTCAGGCCCTACTGCCCGTGTCTGCGGCCAGCACATGTGAAGTTGTCAACCAGCGTTTCAACAAACCCTTATTACATGATCGCGTTGCCCAGCTTTGTCTGTCCAATACCACACACAAACTCAACGTCACGCACACTACGCTCACTTTCAACTCAAAGCCAATCAGCAAACACAAATCAGACCATATACGACACACTTCAGTTTGACAGTCCATTCACACACAATCTTACTCACACATCAGTTTGGCGGTCTGTTCACACATCAGTTTGGCAGTCTATTCACAGCTCAGTTTGATGGTCTGTTCACACACCAGTTTGATGGTCTGCTCACACACTGACAATCTTCAGTCTGGCGGTCCATTCACATTCTAACAACATTACATCCACACATCAGCTTCATGATGGTTCATTCACTCATCAGATTCAAAACACCAACTTCATACCTTAACCTGGGTACATACAAAAAACGGAGGGGAAAAAAAGTTGTGTCCCTTTTGAGCCTCTCCCTAAGTAAAAAAACAAATGAGATAACTGAGAAAAATAGTCAACATATTTATAATTAAAAGGTGATAGAATGCTGTGCCTACATGTTCTATGCACAGACACACACGCACACATGGTTTCTAATCAAGTTGACACAAAGTCCACTGAATTTGGCTCAGGCTAAAATGTAGCCCAAAAGAGCAAAGATTCTATGGCATTCAGTAATGGGTACGACATCAGCAATCGAGTGGGGTTGCAGGGTAGGGGTGGGGGGAATGGAGGACACAAGGTTCACAACTGTTGAACAGTCATCAAGTGTGATAGTAATTATGATGTCACGCAGACAGGCATCATCATCAAATTACGATGTCACACAGACAGGCAGCATCATCACATTATGATGTCAAGCAGACAGGCAGCATCATCACATTATGATGTCACGCAGACAGGCAGCATCACCACATTATGATGTCACGCAGGCAGGTAGCATCATCACAAACTCTCATCACTCTCAATGGCCTGAAGATCCGGGTCAACATCCTCGGGAGACAGACTTTGCGACGACCCCTCCTGTCCTTCCTCTCCCAACTCAGCACTGGTCTCAGGCACTGCAACAAGGAGTCCCAAACATAGAGACTATGGCTGTGTGTTAGCTTAGGAAGTCTCCGACATACAGATTAGGGCTGCATGTTAGCGTGTGAAGCCTAAGACATAGGGACTAGGGTTGTGTGCTAGAATAGAAATCAGAACTAAGGTCACATTTTAGCACAGAAAGTCTCAAACATAGGGACTACGGTTTGCGTTAGCACAGGAAGTCTCATAAATAGGGACTAGGGTCATGTGTTAGTACAGGAAGTCTCAGACATAGGGACTAGGGTTTGCGTTAGCACGGGAAGTCTCATAGATAGGGACCAGGGTTGTGTGCTAACTCAAAGTCAATAGGGACCAGGGTTGTGTGCTAACTCAAAGTCTCAAATATACTATATAGGGACTAAAATTCAACACACATGGGAGTTAATTAGCGATCGAAAGGCGTAACGCAAGCACAACAAAGACCTGGGTCACCTTCGGTAACTCTCACCTGGCATGTAGGCAAATACAAGGTAACATAAACTCCACCAGAGGTACATCCTCTAATGATGTAACGAGGATGTACCTCTGGTGTTTATGTACCTTGTATTTACATGCATGCCAGGTGAGTTACCAAAGACGACTCTGGTCTTCATTGTTGTGCTTGTGTGGCGTCTTTTGAGCGCTAATTAACTCCCTTGCGTGATGATTGTGCATGAGCTCTCTAGGCCTCATTCCGTTTCAGATTTATTGGGACTAAAGTTGTGTGTTAGCACAGAAAGTTTCTGTTAGCTCAGTCTCAGACACAGGGACTAGGATTCTATGCTAGCACAGGAAGTCTCTGACGCTGGGATTGGGGCTGTGTATTAGCACAGGAAGTCTCTGACGCTGGGATTGGGGCTGTGTGTCAGCACAGGAAGTCTCTGACGCTGGGATTGGGGCTGTGTGTTTGCACAGGAAGTCTCTGACGCTGGGACTGGGGATGTGTGTTTGCACAGGAAGTCTCTGACGCTGGGATTGGGATGGTGTGTTTGCACAGGAAGTTTCTGACACTGGGAGTAGGATTGTGTGTTAGCACAGGAATCTCAGATGTTCACACAGGAAGTCTGAGACATAGAAACTAAGGTTGTGTGTTAGCACAGGAAGTCTGAGACACAGGACCTAACTAGTAATCATTCAGCCTGCCCACACACATTCATGCTTGCATGCATACACACTCACACACACACACACGACTGCCACTGTGGAAAATGTGTACCACCACTCACTTGTGTCCGTCAGCCGGGCGAGAGTGTCGTCCTCCTCGGTGGCGTAGCGCTTGTCGATGGCCTCCTTGATCTGGTTGTTGACACCCTTGGGGTCCAGGTCCATGGCCCAGGAGAAGTTCATCAGCGCCAGGTGAGTGTTGCCCAGCTTCTTGTGCACCTTCAAAGGAAACCCATGTCCATGTGACCACTTCTTGGATCCCTTAAAGGGAACTTGGGTGACCTTACCTCCATCACATCCACTCCTGCCACTTTATGCAATGTTTCAGTACTCACCCAACTTAGTGCCTTTGGGAGTACCTATCAATTCTGCCATGGCAGCTGGGAAAACCACCCCTAATCTTCTCCAATTTCCAACTGTGCATGTGATGTCAGTGATTTTTCACACCAATACGGACAGCACCAATACATTTACATTTCTATCATTGCTGCACACATACACTTTCCTACTGGATGAGTTCTGTGCACGCATACTTTCATTAAGATGTCAGTGATTTTTCACACCAATAAGGACAGCACCAATATACATTTCTATCATTGCTGCACACATACACTTTCCTGCTGGATGAGTTCTGTGCATGCATATATTCATTAAGAGTGAAACATGCAAAGGGAAGGTTGAAGGCAAAGCGCTGACAGCCATCACAGCCTGGAGTCTGGACTCACCTTGCCCATGAGGAAGTAAACCAGGGACTCTGTTGGAATTATCTGCTTCAAGTCTTCTAACTCTTCCAGGGCCTCCTGCAAACACACACAAGCACAAAACAGTACACTGCATTTGACATTCACTTTGGGCTTCACTGTCCATTCAGTATTCAATGTCAATGTGTATTTTGTCTTCACTTCTGTAATCTTCCACTTCTGAGTAAATGCTGTTATGCCAACAGTATGACTAAGCCTATATGGTTGTTCCAATTCCCATTTCTGGGATCGCATCCTCTGTCCATTGCCTGTAAAATATCAATGATCAGTCTGCCAAGGACAAGGTATGCAATATCTGTTTCAATCCAATGCAGCAATCAATTCAGGTGTGTTTTTTTAGTCATTATTATTATTCAGAAAAATATGCATGCCAAATGTTATTCACGGAAACTACTACTGTACAAGTTGCACTGGTCAAATATTAGGGGGAAAAGTATTATTGCCTTATAGTCCAAAAATTACATGAACAGGAATCACAGCATTCAACCTCTACAATTCCTTCCCACAGCACAGAGCCCCCCCTCCCCCCTCCCCATCCAACAATTCATTTCCACTGAATCAATCTCAAAGAAACCCATCACACTCACTATGTCTAACAATTCATTCCCACTGCATGAATAAAAACAAACAACACAACATGGGAGCTCACTTTATGTCTATCACAGGCCAGCAGAATGGAGGCTTTGTGGAATTTGCATAGAGAGTTGCGTGGGTCATTGGCGATGGCTCGGCCCAGCGTAATCAGTGCTTGGTCCGTCTTCTTCTGGGCATGCTGTGCCTGAAACAGTCCACAGTGTCAGCAAGCAGGCCAACAGCAGCACAACACACGCCCTTGTGGTGGGCCAGAAAATAATCATTTCTATCAGTGACAACAAACTGGATGGACGTCTTTTAAAAACACAGAGTGCCAGTGACAAAACCGACTTCTCCAAGGTCAGATTATTTGTGCAGGAAAAGCATGGAAAAAATCCCTGAGCCTGTTCTAGGCACTCCTAAAGACAAAAGGTTACAAAAGAAATGACACCTGATCAAAGTAAATCAATAAAACAGTTCTGAGGATTTCACCAGACATTTAATCAAATGCTAGGCAAATAGGACTGTGTATCTTAAAAGCCAACATCAAGTAATAAATAAATAACAACAAAAAACAGGCTTTGGCAAAAATGTTTAAAAATTCCACTATCACAACACTGGATTAAGGTGGGTAGTGTTGTAGCTGGCTTTCTCAGCAAAACCAACCAAAATGTGGGCACACTAGAATATACAGTTAAAACACCTGTGTTTGTGAAGAAAGCAAATGACTGGGTAAGTTGAAACTTACCACCCCAACGTGGCAGATGAGAGCTGAGCTCTGAGGGTTGATGGCCAGGGCACGACGGAAGTGAACCTCTGCTAGACTGAACTTCTCCTGCTTGTAGTATATCATGCCCACACCATACCTACAAACACATGTGTCAGGTCATGCATCAGCAACAACTTGTAGTATATTATGCCCACACAAAACCTACAGCCAGATGTGTCAGGTCCTTTCACCAACAACTAAACTAGTATATCACATCCACACCATACTTTGGAATAAATCATCCCAATGTGTCATGTGTCAGCTTTGCCTCCTTGTGTTATATCATGCCCACCCCACAGCTAGGGACAGGCATTAGTGAAACAGAAAAAGAATGCAACTTTTAGCCCATGGGATATATTGTTAAAGTAATCAGGCACCCATCTTCTTTGGCAGCAGGAAAAAAAAGGGGGAACAAAGAATTTGAGCATAAAGGCATTCAAAAAAAAAAAAAGGTCTGAGAAATGTAAGAAGAGAGAAAATGGGACAGGAGAACAGCAGAGACTTAGGTGAGATGCGGGAGAAGGAGAGATGTGTGTGTGTGTGCAGTGGGGGGCACACAGACACAGAGAGACAGAGAGAGACAGGCTGACAGCAAAGGAGCAGTAAAGCCCATGGGAGACAACTCACCAGGCATTGTAATGTCTGGAGTCCACCCTAAGGCCATTCCTAAAGCAAGCCAGAGCCTTGTCCAGCTCTTCAATAAACACATACTCGTGGGCCAGCAGAGTGTAGGCATAGGCATAGTCAGGATCAACCTGAAACAACAAGGTTGCACACAGTTCACTCTGGCTTGACTCAGCTGCTAACACCACATATAATATAATGCTGTAACATCACACCACGAACAGAAGGTAGGGCAATACAAATGACCAAATCAGCCCTTCCTGCTAACACAAAGTATCTCACATCAAAATTTCCAAACTTTTCCAAATCTTACAGACCATTTCTCCAGACTAAGTTACTGCTCAGTTACACACAAAATAAAAACATTCAAGTTTCAAGTTAAATCAACTGTGCATTTTCTACATACATCTAGACTTTTATCAAGTTCATACACAATTTTTACTTAAAAATTTCCAAACCTTTCCAAAACTTAGAGACCATTTCCCCAGACCAAGTTACTGCTCAGTTACACACAAAATAAAAACATTCACGTTTCAATGAACTGTGCATTTTCAATACGTAGACTTTTACAGGGTTCATCCATGATTTTTACTTTAAAATGTCCAAACGTTTCCAAAACGTAAAGACCATTTCCCCAGACCAAGCTACTGCTCAGTTACACACAAAATAAAAACATTCAAGTTTCAAGTTAAATAAACTGAGTATTTTCTGTCAATCATTCATCATTTAGCCTTCCACATTTTCTTTAAATCCCCCTTCTGTTGACCTCTGTCATGAAATTCCCAAAATTCCCAAAACTGTGGCTGAAAACGACATATTCACCAAACTTTCCAGGCTTGAAAAAAGGCAGCTCAGTTTTTCCAAACTCTTAACACCATGCAAACCCTGCTTTCATCATTGCTTTGTGGGAAGTCAGGGGGAAAATAAAAACTGAAAATAAAGCACCAATACGAATGTTGATAGAAGAATGTGGGGCAGATGCTGTTTAACTGTCACCTGCCTCAGACTATCCCTGCAGAGCTGGAACAATGCACACTGCTTGTACAATCAGCACCAACAACCTCATACACTGCTGCTAGTGCAGTCTCGTACAGCTCAAAAGCACCGTGACCCAGTATTCTATGTGGCTATACAAGGAATTTCTTTCTCTCTCTCTCTCCCTCTCTCACACACAACACACACACACACACACACACACACACACACACACACACACACATTTCCTTCAACTGAATCACGTTAAGTACAAACTCACCTGAATTGCACGCCTGAAAAACTTGATTGCTACGTCATGCTCCTTTTGTAGTGAGAAGCAGTTGCCCGTAGCACACCAAGTCTGCAAATGTCAAAAAACAAAATGTGCCAGGTCTAGACATCAAGAGAAACTGCACACCTCTCTTAAGCCCTGTTTTGATGGTAAAGTCACTTTAACATGGACCCAAGAACACAAACTAGTTGTGGACAGAACTGCTTCTCAATATGAATAGCACTCATCCATACTTTGATGCCACAAGAGACCCAAGATATGACCAAGCAAGACTGAACATCAGGTGAATGAAGGAGAAATGTTACCCAATATCTTTGAATATATGAGATCTAAACAACGTCAACGTCTGCCACACACCCGCCTTATTTATGACATCCCAAGACAGAGACTGCCAGACGCAAAATAGCAGCACTAACAGCTGTCACCTTCAAACATTGACATTTAACAAACTAGATCATAAATCTAATGACAAAGTGCCATGAGTACAAAACTACTATTATTCCATTTCCATCAACAGGGCCCATAATGCTTCTCTGACTGCGGTCCCCTATAATATTAGTTTTTACTGTAAAATGAAGAAATTCCAGTGGTAGGCAAACACAAGAAAAGAAGCCCCTTTGTCATGATTCATGCTCACCTGTGGGCAGGACTTGTCCAGTTGCGTCAGGTCATGGGCCAGTGCCGACAGCTCTACTTCTCGCTGCAAGTGCCACAGTGACGTGCTGTAACGGTCCATCCCCAGCGGCTGGTATGGCTCCAGGCGACGCACCTCAGCATACACACTGGCTGCCTGTCCAACACAACATTACAACCACTTCATCAGCAAGGTGACAGACCTTATAGCACACAAATTGGCTAACACAATATTACAACCACTTCATCAGCAAGGTGACAGACCTCATAGCACCCAAACTGACTGTCTGTCCAACACAACATTACAACCACTTCATCAGCAAGGTGAAAAGACCTCACAGCACACAAATCGGCTGTTTGTCCAACACAACATTACAACCATTTCATCAGCAAGGTGAAAAGACCTCACAGCACACACACTGATTGCCTGTCCAGCACATCACACCCACCACTTCATTAGCAAGGTGACACATCTCACTGCAAACCACCGGATGCCTGTCCAACACATCACACCCCCCACCCACCCAACTTCATTAGCAATGTGACAAACCTCACAGAAAACATGCTAGCTGCCTGTCCAACACAGCACTACATCCGCAACCTCATAAAAACATAATTATGCAAAGCAGGGCTGACAGCTCAGCATGGAACCCTCTGTATTTCAAGAATATCTACACCACAACAAAGCGCCATATCAGAAAGTCTGCACACACATTGGCTGCCTGTCCAACACAACATCTCACTGCAAAAAAATGGCTGCCTGTCCAACATATCACAACAAAGCGCTATATCTGAAAGTCTGCTGAAAAAAATTATGTAACCCCCCCCCCCCCCCCCCCCAACAGAAGTATTCCCAAGAAGCAGAGAGCAAAGGGAAGGAGCAGCCCAGCAGCACATCTCACCTTCTGAAAGTCCCCTCGCTCAAAGTAGGCCCTGCCTATCTGTGCGAGGACCCAGGCAGTGTTGTACTGGTGTTCCGGCAACTCCTCAAAGAGCTGCACCGCCTTGCAGCAGTCGTACTGCGCCAGCGCTGCATAGGCCTTGCCCACTCCCAGCAGCAGCTTCAGCAAGCCTCCTGGGCAGCGGTCAGTCCAAAACAAGCGCATTTTAGCTTGGGTTTCACACATTGAGTTTACATTTCACACATGATTCATGCCTTACTGCCTTTTTTAAATGTTTGCTGGTTGTCTCATTGAACACATTATCTCACTGATGATTCAGAAGACAAATTTCTGTTACCTCCTAGTTAAATAAAGTCATTTGTGCATGTGTGTGTGCATGCATGTGTGTGTGCTTGTGCATGTGTGTGTTATCTCCCTCAAATGTTCATGGATCTTTTATTCAGCTTTTTGATATTCCTCTCACACAAAATAGCAAATGGTCCTGCAAGAGCAGTGCAAAAAGCCCTGTGTACAAAAACTGCCCCCCCCCCCATCTTTTCTTTATCAAATGACCCCATGAAGGCAAGCATCTTCCAAAAATCTGGTGAAATTTCACCATTCAAAACAAAGAACGCGACATCCCTGCAACAGGTGGAATGAAACTTGCTATTCCCAAACACATTCTACAGCCGGGTCCTCTCAAGGCAAACAGAACTAGCACACCCACTCACCCAGAGACTGCTGCTGCATGTGGAAGATGTGTGCCGGGGTGGGTTGCTCCGGGTGACTGGCTGCCTTGGTTCCGGCGCTGGCATCACTCTTGTTCAGCTCGTTGAGCTCCTGCTGGGACTTGCTGGTGCGTGACTTGCTCTTGCGCCCTACCCCCTTGGGACTGGTGAAGCGTGACTTGCCCTGCGTCTTGTTGTTCTCCTGGAGACCACAAAGCCGAATAATAACATCACAAGCTTGTAACACAAGAGGCAGCAGGTCTGAGCAGCTAAGACTGGGGACGTCAGACTGAGAGGTTATGGGTTCGAGCCCAGTTCAGGCTATTCTTGGAAAGCAACTGTATCAGACAAATTTCTTAGCTAGGAAAGAGTATCACAGAAGAACAAAGAAAACTGGTGTGTGTGTGTGTGTGTTAACAATGCCATAGAATTTATTTTATTTTATTTTATTCCTCCACAGTTTTGCATCTGTATGAAAACTTTCGTGTTACAGATATTTTTTAATTCCCTATCTTTATCGTAGCAAATAAATTATATGCTACAAAGCAGTCAACTGTTCAGCAGACATGAGCATGCAACAGCATATTCCTAATACCCCCCTCTACGGTGCCATAACAGTGTGCTTATCATGCAGTCATACTCTCAAGACTCTAGTTTCAGACAACCATCTGAAGACGCACTGCCTCAAGATTTGATATTACAACTCTATCCTTTCCTTTCTACCAGCATCCTAAGTGAACTGTTCAGGGCTAAAGGCTCCACCTCTTTGGCAAGCAAGGATGCAGAGAAGAATATCGCCAACACCACTTACCTTTACTGAACTGGAGTTT
Source organism: Alviniconcha marisindica (assembly GCA_018857735.1). Taxonomy (NCBI): domain Eukaryota; kingdom Metazoa; phylum Mollusca; class Gastropoda; family Provannidae; genus Alviniconcha; species Alviniconcha marisindica. The sequence goes on along the minus strand of JABMCL010001551.1, from coordinate 602,205 downwards.
CCAAACAAACGGGAACTTCGACGTACACTTGGAGGATTTCTGAAACAATCACCGCTTGTCTGCTTACACTGAGTAAATGAGTGAAAACAGAGCTTACGTTAAACACACAAAGACAGCTTTGTCTGCTTATGCTTAGTAAATGAGTGAAAACAGAGCTTATGTTAAACACAAAAAGACAGCCTTGTCTGCTTACACCGAGTAAATGAGTGAAAACAGAGCTTATGGTAAACACACAGACGGCCTTGTCTGCTTACACCGAGTAAATGAGTGAAAACAGAGCTTATGGTAAACACACAGACGGCCTTGTCTGCTTACACTGAGTAAATGAGTGAAAACAGAGCTTATGGTAAACACACAAAGATGGCAATACTCTCAACCCTGATGAAACACCACACTCAGGTCACACCACTATTGCTTCAAAGTAACCAGTCTTCCCAAAACATGTTCTGCCCAAGAAGGCCAGCCTTTCTCCAACAGGTAAAACAAATCAAAATCGCAATTTAAAATCAAGAATTTTGTCTTAAAATGCCTCATTGTTTTTCACTTTAACTAGAGTATAAAATCAACAGTAACATCACATTGCATTCAACGTTCTTGGTTTTCTTGAAACCTTTCTCAACAAACTGAGAATGAAGAATGCTGAGTGTCACTAAAATGCTTTTCATTTTAACTTAGAATCTGTCTTTTATCAATAATGAACAGCAGGGCTAAATTTACAAAATGATGACCACACAAAAGGTTACATTAACGCTTACCTTGACAGGCCAATACAACACAACAAACACATTTTTGTAGTCGACACCTTTTTCAAACCACTCAATCCTTGAGGATGTTGATCAAGGATTATCTTTGGATCACAGCTTCGATTATCTGAAGCTTTTTGTTTTGATCTGCTCTACCTGTTTGGAAAAGCCTACTGTGAGAAGGACTGTTCCTTCAACCACATTACAGTAAATTCCTCTGTTTACATTTCTGTGTGTATGAACTCTTAATCAAACCCCACCCCTTCTGCTGTTTTGAGGTAGTCTATCAGCAGTGTTTTCACTGTACAGCTACAGGCACGACAAACGGAGACAGGGGTCTCAACCACTTACCCACACTGTTGCTGAGAACTGACATCACGGGTATTGGAGTTTCCGGACAGGCTGAATACTGGTGGTTTGGCAGACTGTTTCCTTCGTGTCACAACCTGGGCAAAAGTGCCAAAGCTCTATGAGAATATACTGTCATGAAGAAAAAACAAAAGAGACTACAGAAAACACAAAAGAGAACTCAGAGAAAACAAGAAAAAAAGTTCAAAATAAAGAAACACAAAATGCATAGCTGCCGTGTCACTGAGCTCACATTCCATTCCTGATATCTTACACCTGAAAGAATCAAAAGCACTGTTAACAATGCAAAGCTGAGGGGTTGCCACAGGATTTCAGGGGTTTTAAGTCTGAATAGGGACAGGTAATTATATTCTTATGCCTGATGCATGTAAGGGTATTTAAATTAAAACACACAATAAAGGCACACTCATATATGCACACATCACACCTACACCCTCAAACCTTTCCCACATACACCCTAAAATGCCATGCAACTGCAGTTGTGTACCGCTGAAATGTCAACAACTACTAGACTAATAAACACCTTTTCTCAAGGTGCTTTAGCAATAAGAACTGTGTCTAAAGGTGGCAGTCATGCATGTCTAATAGCTACTGCACAACCTATCATCTTTTTGCTAGGTGCTTTGGCACTGAAAACTACAATGCATCAGTTATACAGGTCTAACTAGTATAGTAGCAGCTACCTTTTTGTTATGTACTTCAGCAACCAAGACTGTGTCTTCAGGCATCAGGTATGTGCTAACAATACAGTACAAGTCTAACTAGACTGGTGGTTACCTTTTCACTAGACACTTTGGCATCATGGACTGTGTCTTCAGGCACCAGGCATGCGTATCTAACAATACTGTGAGGCACTAGACTGGTGGTTACCTTTTCACTGGGTACTTTGGCATTGTGGACCGTGTCTGCCAGCACCAGGCATGTCTAACAATGCTGTACTAGACTAGTTGTTACCTTTTTGCTGGGTGCTTTGGCATCGAGGACTGTGTCTTCAGGCATGATCGGTGTAGGGTTGGGGCTGATGAAGGGCAAGGCCGAGGGGTTGGGTTCAAGGCCACTTGGGGTGTCCACATTCATCACTCCAAAGCTGAAAGGGCAGTCAAAACAGAACATGTGACTGTGAAGAGTTTACAGAGCCAAAGAAGTCAAAACAAAACAAAAAAGAAACTATACATCCATTGCTTCATTAGCTGCTTCACAGACTTTTGATGGACTATGCACTATTGAAATGTTCAAAAACATGCTGACAAACGCTAAAGCAAAGAAACAGTCCAAACAGTCCCTTTTCAACTTTTGTCAAATCACCACTGGTCGTTGGGTACAGTAGATGCAGATATTAAGGTCCCCCCTGCTGAGAATCCAAAACTGTCAAAGGTCCCCCTTTTTATGCCTCAAGGAGATCACTGGTCAGAATATAGCCCTGACTGTTGGGCTTACTGCCAGGACTTCTGCCTCCCCCCCCCCCATTCAGTCATCTGTTTTCCTTTTCCTCAATCTTCTTCAAGCATAAAAATGTAATCTCCGCCATGCACAGTTAACAGGACTTTAACTTTTCCTAGCAGGAAACAAGACAGACTTTCACTTATTGGTTGGAATCAAATGTATTTTGTTGCACCCTATGATGGTCACAGCTGACGGAGTGTTAAACAGCAGGTAACTTAAATTGAAAGGACTCCCCCCTCCCCCCTTCTGATTTAACCATTTTGGCAGTCCACAAGGGGTAGCTGCAGCTTTTCTACAGAAATCACTCAAAGTTGTGTGTTATGCACACAGATCTGCCCCTGCATACAACACTCACCTGGGAGATAAATAAGAATCTGGAAACAAAATCTTAACTGGCCTGGGTCCCTCAGGTTGGCTCTCCTGCCTGCAACACAACATCCACAACTAGAACAGAGCTTGCCAAATGCACATCAAGCTAATGCTTGGATTGAAAAGGTACCAACAGAAAGGCAGAAGGTGGGGGGTGCTGAACAGGACAAATCAGTTATGAATGAACGAAAAAAAGTCATGTTAATTTGTTGTTACTAATGTTAGCAAGAAAAATTTGAAACAGCATGTATTTACAAACCAGCATATCCTTCATCTCACAAGTAAGTTCCAAGAGTCAAATGTATTACACACAGGTAGGTCTGATATTTCAGCAACAATAACCAGAATGCAACAGTATCATCCTGTATGCATCAGTGCCTAAAATACATCATTTGAGGCCAAAGGGTACAGAAATTGCTGACTTTGGTCAAAGGTGCCACTCACTTGACAGGTTTTGCAGGTCCAACTGGCGCCCAAATGTCCCCAGCATTCCCATCATGCACCTGGTTATCCGGCGTCCAATCAGAACAGATTGTGCGAGGCGTGCTCTGGATTTAAAACAACAACAACAGTATTATTTCCTTACCTGGCAAAGTTACAGCTTGTAACCAAATCAACAACCATGACCCCTGACCCCGACTGAATCCCACCTTATAACCTTGACACTGTTTGTGCAATTGTAAATAATAAAAGCGGATCCTAACACTCCAAGCCTACGCTCCCCTCCTTCCCAGAACAAACACATACTAAACAGCTACAACAGAGATGCACTGCCCATCTAACTGTGCTCATACCTCCCAATGAACTTTCAAAGACTTTGAACTTTCAAGGGCTTTCTTCGGCAGCCCCAGGGAACAGTATGCTGACAATGAAAGCATCACTCAATTTCCCATTTTTATACACTGCAGTACGAAAAGAATTGCAAGCCACTTCACATCACATCAAACTGACTCAATGTACTTGCCTACAAATGTCCCATTGCAAGACACTGCAGAAGGTTACCATTCATATCGCAGCCAACCAGATTATTAACACTTTTATCCCACTAACAGACCATCAGACCAGACCATTAGCCCTCGTATCCCATCAACTTCTTATCAGACTAGATCATTAACCTTCTTATCCCATCAAGATCATAAGACCTGACTGCTAATCTTCACCTTCTTAACAGACCATTGGACCAGACCATTAAACCTCTTATCCCATTAACTTTTTACTAGATCATAAGACCAGACTGTTAACCCTCATATCACATCAACTTTTTATCAGACCATACTGTTAACCCTCTTACCCCATCAACTTCTTATCAGACCAGACCAGTAACCTTCTTATCCCATCAATTTTTTATCAGACCATCAGATCAGACTGTTAACCCTCTTATCCCATCAACTTCTTATCAGACCAGATCATTAATCCTCTTATCCCATCAACCCCCTTGTCCCAACATCAAACGCCCCACTCTCCACTCCGAGATCCCATGGCATGGGCCAAGGGAACAAAATCAATGATCTGACATCTGCATCCATCCCACAACGCCAAAAAAAACTGACACATTTACAGCTCATTCCAACTATTGCCAGTCCTTTGGTGGTTTAGCCCTCAACTGTTTTTTTACTTTTTCACATCTCATTCCAACTATTGCCCGTCCTTTGCAGGTTTAGCCCTCAACTGTTTTTTTACATCTCATTCTAACTATTGCCTGTCCTTTGGAGGTTTAGCCCTCAACTCTTTTTTTACATCTCATTCTAACTATTGCCTGTCCTTTGGAGATTTAGCCCTCAACTCTTCTTTATTTTGTTTTTACCTCTCATTCTAACTATTACCTGTCCTTTGGAGAGTTAGCCCTCAACTGATTTTTATTTTTGTAATACTTAGTAATAACACCGACTTCTTTCTTCATTCACTACTCAGGTTTGGGAATTTTTCACTAAGACTTATTTTTTCATTCACTACTCGGGTTTGGGAATTTTCCACGAAGACATCTCCATTTAACACCTGTGCACTTTAAGAATGGTCCTAAGACTTTTAACACAAAGGCTATTAGAAAGATTTGGGGACAAGAGGGTTACACAGCTCAGCTCGAGTAAGAAGGCAACAAGCAGAAGCACTAACAATGGTCTCAGCAGCAGGAGTGGTGCTGGCGTTGGTGATGGTCTGAGGGATGGTGAAGGCGCCATCTTCTGTCCCTGGGGGTTGACCCTGGGGCGCAGGCTGAGGGTGGGGCAGGGGCTGCGACTGCACCGTGGGAGGAGGGGCAGCAGGGGGGGCCACCATAGCCGCAGGCATACTGAACACCTGGTTCGGGTCCACTTTCACACCTGCACACAAATTCATGACAAATTCAGAGCAGAGTTGATCAAATACAGTTGTACCCATGCCTGTGCAGCAAATTACTATGCAGTTTTCTTATACATGTTCAAAATGTTTGGTCTCTTAGTCTGTCAGCTTGTGACACCATAATAGTTACCACTGACTAACAATTATATCTTGCCTGCTGAGACTACAAGCTCAAGGACTGTGCCTTGTCTGGAGCATATAGCTAGCTTTGCTACACTGTGTTGCTAAAACAAATCACTGACTGAAGCACCACATGCTCACTGGGGGGAAACAAATGACTGTAAAATTTCTCTTGACCATACTTCCCTATCTTTCTGACATTGCCAAATAAAACCCAAATTTGCACCTCCATGCCCTACAACTCTTAACTCCCGTGCTCTACAATTCTGTACAAGTTAATCAACTATCCTACTGCAGCAGCAGGTTTCACTGACCATTCCAGAAATGGTGGTCGATTTCAAAATGGCATCAGAGGAAACATGCAGTGCCTAGTGCCTTATGAACCAGTCTGTTCTCCTCTTCCATCTTGCTCTATGTTCTTTACCACTTCCCACAAAGATTTTTTCTGATACTCCAGGTCACCATATTCTGCATCAAATGCAATGCAGGTCACAATCTAAAAAGGCCATAAAATGCAGATCAAACCATTTATAGACGGGAAGACAAATAGCTAATGCAGTACTTAGAAAGACACACATACATAACACAAAGTTTGCATACAGAGCAAGAATGTCATTAGCTAACTTACCAAGCTGACACAACGCCTCATAGGATTTCCACAGAAGTGGGTTCAGTTTCAAACTCTTCTTGTAGCACTCACACGCTTTTTGCACTCTGTCAGTTTTGCTGTAAAACACAAGAAGATGCTATTACGGTAATAAATCTAAACATTCTGAAGCAAACAAATACAAAAATACAGAAAGAATAGCCAACTTGCAACTGCCATGTAATGTCTGTCCATACACAACCTGTGTTCACCGTGAGTCTTTTTCAACTGCATCTCTCCTCTCTAGCCTGACACACACTCACAGAGAGATGGGGGGGGGGGGGGGGGGGGCAAAACATTAACACAACTGTGTAACTGCTGCACTACAAGCATTTTAACATGTGCCACTACTTTTCAGTGCATCCAAGTCAAATTATATACATTTTCTCACAAATGAATGGACATTCAGGTCGGACATTCAGTGAGTCAGGTCCTAGTTTAGTGTCTCAGATACACTTCTGTATCTTATTAACACTGCAATTGATAGTTTCATTCCATCCCCCAACCCAGCACAAAAGAGAGAAAGAGAAGGAAGAAAGAAGAATACACACAGTGACATACACAGCTCAGGCTAACTATTGCACTGTCACCAGATATGGATCAGTCAGTAGACAGGCAGGTTTAGACACACAAAGTGGTAGGCAGTGTTCACTGCATATAATGAGAAGAGGCACTCACCTGTACAGCTGCCCCAACAGTGAAAACACGTGGCAGGCCATACCACCAAACTCTGCTTCAATTTCGTCACAACTCTTGGGTTTTGTCAACATGTTGCCAGCCAGCATTCTCTCTGCCTCTGCATACCTGATGGGGTGAAAAGACAATGAACAGTTAATCATCTCTCACTGAAAATGAAGAGACCTGCCATTTCTGGAAGGAAGGGGGAGGCAACAGGGGGAGAAAGGAGGAGGGAGAGAAGGGCTAGGGGGTGGGGAGCAGGGAGGGCACAAACAGGCACTGGATGGGGCTACCTCTCTCTCTCTCCCTCTCTCTCTTCCCAAGTTGACCCTAAGCAGTTGACAGGATGTTAAAATCCAAGATCTCACTCCCTGTCTTACAGTTACACATAAACATGAAAAAGAGAGGTTATAACTGACGGAAGGAAACAGTTAAAGTCTCATTTTCTGCAAGCACAATGTGACCCATCAGTCTGAATGAGAACATGTGTTCTGCCCCAGACAGATGGCATTCTTTCTACAAATTCTACAAATGATATTGTCACATGATATTAAATACCACAGAGATAAACCTGTTGAAAATCACTTCAACCAAACTGGCCTCACTATCTGTAATATTCACATAATTATATGATAATTGATATAAAAGGGCTAAGGCTATTCTCTTCAGTGTAAATGACAGAAAAGACATGGAATCACACGTAACTGACAAACGTGGCAGCAGGAAACCTGGTGGAATGAATGAAAGACTACAAATCTAAAGTGGCTGTAATTTGGCTGTTTACCGCTTAAGATGTGGCTGTAACTTGGCGATTTACTATTTAGGCTGACCTTTCCCATTTTTACAAATTTACTTACGTAATTACTGAACAACCATTTCTTTCAGTTTCATCAAGAAGAGTTCTGGCAAAAGCGTGAATATACAGATTAATTACACAATCACTATGTGCCAAAACCACATGTATAACATTAACAAACTACCTATTTTGTCCATAATCTATGAGCTTAATTCCTTAAAATGATTACATCAGAAAAGATGACTCACTTTTTCGTGTCAAGGCAACATCGTGCCATGAGAAACTTGCACTGTGGAGTGGGGCAACTCTTCTTCTGCAGCAGCATGTAGGCCTGGGTGGGGTGCCCCCCACGGTAGTAGCATGTAGCCAGCAGGTGCAGTGCCTCACTGTTAGAAACTGCAACGCACAGCAAAAGGGATCAGTTATTTGAATGTGTATCGCACTCACAGTAAGGAACTATTGATGATGTACACCTGGGATGTATTATGATGTAACCAAAAGGTGTTGTGCCACACTGCACTATCAGAGAGCACATTTCATGCATCATGTATGTATACAGTTTTCTACAGTCGTGTTCCTTTGAGCATGGTGGGTGCAGCTGCTGTAGCCTTAGGTTTACCCAGGTAAGGTAACCCAGATTTACTGCAGTGATCAATGAAATGTCAGTCTTTTAGTTTTACTGTGTTCTAAACTAGTAGACAGAATGGCCAGTCAATTTCTCTTTGAGCGGATGTCACTAAAACTAACAATAAATAAAAGTTCCCTGCATTTTCTCAGCTTTCACTCGCACTCATATACAGTTATGGAAAAGTATTATGCTCTTTTGACTTTTGTAACTATTTCCTAGGCATTTCTTTAGTGCCACGCCTCTGGCTTAAGGCTCTTTACAGTAACACTACCAACAGACACACCATCATATTTACAAGCATCATAGTTCATACAACAAACATATTAAAATAATATATAATTTACATATCTTGTAAGTAACATACTAACAAGTAAACACATAACCATTGAAAAGATTACCTGAGTGGTGACTCATCATATTTAGGTTGCACCTAGATGCCAAGGTATACAAAACCCATTCTATCCAGTATCCAAGTCTCACTGTGAACCATGCCCACTGACTGACTGAGTCACAGACCTACTACTACTAGTACTATACATGTACTACCAGGCACATTGCATCCAAGTCCCACTGTGTCCCTGCCTTCCAGTCCCATGAAGTACTACCAGGCCCACTGTGTCCCAGTCTCCTCGTGTACCAGCCCATTCATGCCATCATATCGTATATATATCCAAGTCTCACTGTGTCCCACAACCAGGTCCACTGTATCCCAGTCTCACTGTGTACTCAGGCCCACTGTATGATGTTACATCCCAATCTCACTGTCACTGTGTACTCAGGCCCACCATATGACATTACAGCAGGGAGCAGGGATAGCTCAGTGGCTAGAGCACCAGACCCCTGTTTGAAAGGTCACAGGTTCAAGTCCCTGCAGGAGTGGTGGGAGAATTTTCTTCTCCAGGATCAGCTTTCTGTGCTGACTTAATTCGGCATCTGTTCAACCACCCCTGTTACCATAGTAGCACGTAAAAGATCCTTCCTGGTCTTTCTGCAAAAGTGCAGGTGGCAGGTTACAGCTAAACATGCATGCATCTTACATATGCAGCTTTGCTTAAAGGGGCATGACATGGTCATGGTGCATGGTTGTATGGATGGTGTACACTGAATACACCAAGACAGCAGCAGTTTCATGTGGCACCAGCCATGTTACTGTCAGCACTGTAACTAGTGTAAGTACACCACTTCGGTGGATATTCAAAAATGCGCTATAAAAAAACTTGTCACTCCAGCAGAATCACATGTGAGCACTTGAGTCCGCTCAAGAGCAGAGAATAGCACTATATAAAGTGATTAACAACAACAACAACATCCCAATCTTACTGTGTACCACTACCAGGCCCAATGTATTCAGTCACACTGTATTCCAGTTTTATTGTGTACCAGGCCCATTGCATCCCAGTCCCAGTCACGGGTTTAGTATTAAATGTTAGAGTTATACAATGGTGGTACACATAGAGACAGCAACACTGACTTGACTGAAGTAGAGTTGTGCAAAATTTTGCATTCACTGGTTCAGTAGCACATTTCAAAACAGACTTCACACTTTCAAGCTGTACTTACTAACTTAGCATCATCATAATTATGTATAACCATTTTAAACATTATAATTTATATAATGATAATTTTCAGTACTAAATAATACAATTACAAATTAAAATGTAGTACAACTCAGTAAGCCTGACAACAAAACAACTAATGAACTATGCTGGTCTAGAAATAAAATGGCAAATACATACCTTCAGCATACAGCCTTTCAGCTAAGAAAATGGCATCTCCAAAAGAGTAGTGATTCAAGGCATCCCAGATGGCTGCCTGCAATTCAATTCAACAGCACTTTTGTCTTAACCATACAACTTAGAAGTAGGCAAAAGTTTTCATAGTGAATGACAACAAGTGGATCTGGAAAACAGGGAAAGGAAAAAAGAACAAGGGTGAAAGCTGACTAAGCTGAAAAGCCTTTATGCCATCTAGAAGGATGAACTGACTGTACACACTGACTGATACTGGGGATTTCACATTCACAACACGCGAACAATCAACAGGTTAAATTGATTGAAATCACACCAGTTTTCCAAGTACAGCACAAGATTCAACTCAAGACCAGTTGTTTGAAAGTTATCAAATTGGTGACATGTTCTCTGCAACTCACTTTGTCTCACCATCATGCAATGGCAATCAATCAAAAGTGCAGGCAATTCACAATGAGACAGAGCAAATCCAGCTTTGGGATTCAGTTTTTAGGAATTGAGCTGTTCACACCAGATTTATGCAATTTCCCACGTTGCGTGAAACATTGGCACAGTGCTTTTAGTACTGTGAACGTTGCAAAAATCGACCTGCTTTCCAAGGAGTGGGTTTTATAAAGGTTATTATTGCTACCGCACTGTATCACAGGTACACAATGAGGCAAAACAATTCAGCGCAATTCTACCAATTGTTTATTTTGTTTTACTTTTGACTTCAGTGTCCTAAACTTACCACTGATTCTAACCCTAATAGTACTCCAAAGTCCCTGGATTTAGGTAACTGAAACAAACGTTTACAGATGAATAAAGAACTACAACAACAAAAGCGAGTATGATAAAGACTAGATCTAAAGCAACACGGACCACTGGCCAGCAATCACAAAAAAATATTTGGGAATTGAAAAAAACTCATCTAAATTCTCCTTTCCCGAGTAGGACTCTCATTGAAATTGCCACACCTATCAATACGACGCCTAATGTTCAAATCTAATGCTTTTCTTATACCTGAACCGGCTCCTGTAGCAGCATTTTTTGGCAACAAACTTCAACCCAGTAGAAACACTATGCGATTTCATTACTCCAAGGCCGCCATGTCTGTTACCCTCGTTTTCGAATTCGATTTCGTCACATGATCGGAAGCGTGGAGCACGATGCCCAAACAGAAAATGCTGAAGTTTTGGAAATACAATAATGCGTATAAAATAATGCTTTGACCTAGTCCGACCATGCAAATGCACAGCTGGTATGCTTTCTGTATTTTAAAAAGTATTAGCTACATTTCTAGTTGCTACATTATTTTATTTTCAGAGGAACTGAAGTTACACTTTATTACAGTGTGAAGCAGACGAATTTCGAGATAGGCAACCACTCTTCTGACTGAACTTCGGGGCTCTCCTTTCGGGTCACTGTTCTCAGGTTATCTTTTAATAACTTGTCCATGGAACAGGAAGGCTGTCTTACTGATTAAGGTAAGAGTTGAGGAGTTAGAGTATTGAGCATGACTGTGGTTGCGTTTTAATAATAATAATAATGAAAATTTGTAAAGCACCCTGCGCGTAAAGCTTCTTCTCTTCTTTGGGTAAATCTAGTCTTTGTGGGCAGTAAGCATCGACAAGTTATTGTTGCTATGAGAATGCAGTACCACTGCATGCTAGTCTATTTCGCAATGCAGCCGGGTTTTCTGCTTATGGGTATGTAGTCAGGCCCTGTCGCAATCGAGGTATACATCAGGACCGAAAAATCTGTACCCGACCTTGATGCATTGATGTACAGTGCATCATCTGTTTTGTTTCTTCTTCATTTCTTCAGTTTTTTTTTTCAGAATTGATCAGAAGATACCAAATCCAATATGGAGGGAAAGGCGATATTTTACATTGCCGCTATTGTTGGGGGTATTGGAGCTTTGCTGCTGGTCATTCTGCTGCCCATGAGTTTTGCTGGAATAGAGTATTACGAGGTGAGTTCATCTATCTCAGCAGTATACTATCGTAACTATGTCCATTTGGCTGTCTGCCCTGCTCTTCTTCTGTTGTGAGGGGGCTGTTGCTGGTGCAGTGTAATTGATTATATATATATATATATATATATATATATATATATATATAAATTTAATATATTTCTAGCATTGGTATAACATTAGCACCAGCACTCAGAAGTCTCACAAGAAACAGCTCACAGGGTTATACTTGTAGAGTAAATCCAACAAAAACTGCTGTCTACATATATTCTCTTTTCTTTTCTTTTTCACTGGATATTAACTGGAACAACTTAGAACAGGAAATAGTAGCAAGACAGTAGAAAGTTTTAAGACAAAAATCTGTCGCTGCCCCTAAAACATCAAGTGCTCACCCCATGTCTGCTGACACTATACCCAAGATTGGGTCCTGTCAGCATATTGTGCTTATAGTGCACATCAAGATCAAGATCAGGATCTGGGTTTTCATCCCATCTGAAGGACTGGATACTGAGTGCAGTGAGTCCACCCCACCATGAGACTGAGTATGGAAGGAAGGTTACTGCATTATGTTTGTTCAGTGAAAACTTTGTTAGTCTTTGTCCCCAGTGATGGTATCCAGAATGGGTGAATGCATTTCTTTTCTGTTATAAGCACATCTGATAAAATTAAACAAAACTTTTCAAGCCAAAAGGCTAAGCTAATGTTCCTTTTCATACCCTGCACCTACTCTGTAGCGTGAGATCTCTGAAACTATATCACTTTATCAGTATATGAAAAACAAAATCTACCCCTTCATTCAAATCAGTCCTGAAAACTGACATATTTTATCTAGGCTGTACATGTAACTGATATACATTGTAGTATTATGGTGTCATGTCAAACTGTGTTAACTGTTATAGAAATAACTTATGCTGTTATAGTATGTGTACATGTAAGTACAATTATTGCAGTAATGGTGGCTGATTCTTCACCAACGAGGATATATATATATTATATATGTATATATATATAGATGGGGAAGTTCAGGGTAATTTTTTGTACATCTCTTGGTAAAGTTGGCTAGTGTAAAGTCTGATTCTTGATGTGCAGACCTGATGCACTTTGAAGAGATGAATGCTTCAAGAGCTAAGGATCATTGGGAAGCTGCTCGCTCTTTCTGTCTCCTACTATATAGTATGCCTGATTGTATTTGTCACAAATTTTGTGCACTGTTATTACTTTATTATTATTAGAATTGTTCATTTCTTTCTTTTTTTCGTTAGTTTTTGTTTTTACCATGTGAGGCCCCAAATCAAGGCCAGGGATATTAAATGTCCTCCTCCTGTCTGGAAATGGAATCTCAGGGCTGTCATTTGATTCCTGTTTCCTATCTACTCTTTTGGTCCTCTACCTCAGTACCAGCCTGGCCTTGTTGATATTTCTGCTTTCTGTCTTTTCATTTTTCTGCTAGGCCCATTCTTCCACAAAATTCTGCAATATTTGTTGATTATACTTTATAGATAGGCCCTTTTTTTTCTCTCTTTTTGTTGTTGTTGTTGTTGTTTGTTTTGTGTGTCTCATGTGGAGCAGCCATGAGATGATGGTAGGTGATATGTGCAGCTTGCTGCCATATTGGTATTTGTTGTGTAAGCAAAAAATGAAAATATATCATTTATTGTTGTTTTTGTTTTTGTGTTCATGAATCAGGTGAAATGGTTGATGGTACAAGCATATGTAAATCTAATGTTGTTTTTTAACAGTTGCAATGTTCAAGGGACTAGTTCTTCTTTTTTTTAAATGTGTTTGATATGATATTTTTGTATAAATAAAAGAGTAATTTTGTTTTGTTTTGTATAAAAGTTGCTTATGGATTCGTTTTGTAGATTTGACTTGTAAAAGAAAGGGTTTACATGGTAATATGCGAGAAGAGTTTGGAAATGTTCTTATTGCCAGAGTTTGATCACACTAAGGTGACCGTGTGTGCTTAAAAGGATATTAAAATCCAGTTGCTAAGTTAGTAACTCATAATGTGAGTATATTTTTTGTAAATGATAATGTTACTTTGGTTAACATATTATATATTCTCCATCATCATCTCAGTTCTGTGTTTCTGATACCTCCTCCTTATAATGTGGTAACTGGTATGACTATGGCTTGAGTATGAGTATATTGTTCATAGTTCAGGAGCTGTGTGAGAGTCGAGGTGGCCGTCCTGGGCTGTCCTTCCTAATGAGCCTTATGGTTTCCATGGACATAAAGCAATACTGAACCATGCTAACCATTGGTCTCAGCTTGTCCCTAATATGTCAGCCAACATCTGAGGACATTAAGCAACACCGGAAGAAGAAGAAGAAGTATATTGTTATGCTGCATACGAGTCCATGACTGTGCAGCAATATTCTTGAAAATAGATTGTGTTTTATTCAATGGTTTTGTGGTTTTCAGTATGGCTTCAAGAGACAGAAAAGCACTGGTTCTGTGAACACAGATGAGGTGTATGCTGGGGGGAAGTATTTTGTTGGACCAGACTATGAGTTCAAGGTATTCAAAGCCAGCGCTCATTTCGAGTCCTTGGTGGATGTCACTGTCTTCACATCGGACAAGCTCGAGGTGAAGTAGTTATATATCTAACTGCATTCAAATTATGTGTGGGAATATCAAGCCTGGCTACAGGTGTTCACCAAACCACTAACACTGTAGCAGTCACAGTCCCTTTCTACTGGCATGAATATAAGATATAGATATATATATATATAAATTTGTCTGCAGGCTGTACCAATCCACCAGCAAGCACTACCAATTCATCAGCAAGGACACATTACCTTCTTTTCCCCAGCCTGCAGTTTTTTAAAGAGAGAGAGAAAGAGAAGAGAAAAAAAGTACTTTGTAATGACAGCTAGTTGTGTTTTGCCAGTGCAGCTATGGTAAATAAAATGTACATTTGACTTTTTGAGGTAATCTAGCAGATGTTTAGTGGAGATCTGTTGAGTGCTGCAATATAAAAAATCTGTATTATTGTATGATTTGACTGAGTGTGTGCAGACTGGGCATTAGAGAGAGAGAGATTATATTATATTTGAAAGAATGATTCTAAGATCATTTCTGGTCAAAGAACTTAAAGTGATTGGTGTTTGACATTATATATATATATATATATGTTTGACCACGTCAATGAAACTGAAAGAAAGTAACCAGGTAGACAAGACAGTATAATATTATATATATATTTTACTTTCTTCACCACAGATCAGGCTGGATGTAAATTTTCAATACTTCCTGAAGAAAGAGGACCTGCCCATTCTTCATCGCAACTATGACCTCTACTATGAGAATGTTATCAGAAGCAGTGCCATTGATGCTCTGAAGGTTTGTAGAATGACTGTGCACCATGGAGTAGCTGATGGCAGTAGAACAAGGTTTTACATTAGAACAGAAGTCTTGGCAAACAGCCACCTATTCATGGCACACATGCACACACTGCAGTGCGGCATGCTGTGTGAATTTCTGTTCCTCAGAGTACTGATGCAGTGGGCACAGGTATAGCTACTTTCAGTCCTGTTGTAATTGTTCTAATGCATCGGCCTGTCTTCTGTTAGTTAGTCTGTTTGTTGCCTCCCCTGAACTACTCCCCTTCTCATTCACAGTTTTGTCCCTTTTTTGAGGGGAGGGGGTCTTGTTTCTGCCCCCCCCCCCCCCCCCACCCCTCCCCTCCTACCCCTTCGCATGGTTAGGAAAGCCAAATTTGGACCATATGTACACTCTCTCTCTCTCCTCTCTCTCTCTCTCTCTCTCTCTCTCTCTCTCTCTCTCTCTCTCTCTCTCTCTTCTTCATTACTATGGTGGTCAATGTTGTTTTATGTGTAGGCTATTGGCATGTTGATTTGCAGGGACAGATTGTAAGAATAGGCAACTGCCTAAAATCTTAATCCTTGGCCTTGTGCAATAAAGTTCTGAGTTCTCCCCCCCCCCCCCCCCCCCCCCCATGACAGACGGTATTACCACATTAGATATGAATTTCCCAGGAGGCTAAATAGTGTGCTGTTGCTGCAGCCTTCCACAGGGAAAATGATGCAAAGTGCCCACAGGAAATTGTCTGATTGGGGACAGTGAAATTCACACAACAAATTAAAAGTTTTGCATGGTATGAGGTCACAGTCGCATGAACTTTTATGGCCCTTTTTTTTTGGCAGGGAGAGGCTCCCAACTTTGCTACCCGTGAATTTGTCAACAATCGCAAGGCACTGGAGGCTGCACTGTTCAAAGCCATACGAGAGCGCCTTGGAGGCATCTGCTGTGCTCTGGACTGCAATCAGTATGACTTGGGTACAACAATATTAAAAATATTTTTATGCCATGTTTGCTGCAGTCATGCAAACATCAGCTGGCAATGGTCTGTATGAAGTGTCTTCTCTGAAAATGTTATCTCCATTGGCTTAACATCACCTTGCTGTGAACAGATATAAAATAAAACATTGGTTGTTATCTCCATTGCAAAGAACATATTTTGTGACTGGCTGCTTACGGGTCAATCAGCCCATGAGAAATGTTGTTGCTCACTTGATGAAAAGAAGCCATGGAGTATCTTCTGTCATGTTGTTGTCCAAGTGGCATGTTGTTATGATTTTGGTTACTGGTGTTTTAGCAGGTCTGTTGAAAGTTTTTGCGACCAGAAAATGGTGCTGGGCAAGTTGATTTTTTTTCTATATGCCCTACAGGACAGATGGGGCAGAGTTTGGGGGAGTCACTGTCAAGGCCTGTGTGTTGTATTGTACATTACTTGATGTGATGGCAGTTCTGTAGCTGTATAGTACATTAGTAGTAAAGTATTGCATTAGCACTCTGTTGTGTGTACCATTTTACATCATATTGTACTGTGTCTTGCAGTCCTACCATTCTGTTTTGCATTGTATGGTATTGCTGTATTGTTCTGTTTTGTCTAGTACTGTTTGGAATTGTACTGTTTTATTGTACTCTTTTGTTTTGTCTCATTTTATATTGTACAAGTTTGTATGTTGTACTGAATGTGCTGTACTCTGGTGCACTGTTCTGTTTTGTGTTGTACTGTACTGCACTGAACTCTGTTACATTGTTCTGTTTGACATACGTTTATATTCTATTGTATTGCACTGTTTTTTGTTTTGTTTTAAAGTACTCTTTTCAATTGTTCTGTTTTGTGTTGTATTGTACTGCATTGAACTCTTATATTGTTCTGTTTCACATGATACTTTTGTGTTCTATTCTATTGTATTGCATTGTTTTGTAAGCCTCCAGGCCTTTGTTGCAGCATGCCCTCCAGGCTGCAAGAAGTACTCGCTGTGCGACGACAAGACAGAGAAGGGCCTGTGGGTGTACGTCAAGTACTTCCAGCTGGGTGCTGTGGAGATTCCCGAGGACGTAGAAGACCGCTTTCTCAGGGCCTTGACCTTGAAGGAGGAGGCAGCACGCGAAATACTTCTGCAGGAAGCTCAAGTAGTGCGGAAAACCACCGAGGCTGAGGTAATTCCTGCTTTGTTGCAGTTGTTTGCACTTTATCAGCTGGTCCCTTGCAGAAAACTGGAGTCACCTGACCTGTACAGGCAAGGTCTCAGGGATTGTGAAGGCCATGCTGTCAAGTCTTGCCATACTGTGTGTGTGCACCCTCTCATCCTTCAAATCATCACTTGAAACTTGTTTCCACAAAATGTCCTACTGATGTGTCTTGGTGTGTGCTTGCTTGTGTCCATGTTATTATTGTTGTCAGCCTCTCTCTCTCTCTTTCTCTCTCTCTCTCTCTCTCTCTCTCTCTCTCTCTCTCTCTCTCTCTCTCTCTCTCTCTCTCTCTCTCTCTCTTTCTCTCCCCCACCTCTCTGATGACTAGATTCCTTGTTTTTCTTTTGTAATGGGCTGTGCTGTGCACTTAGCCTAAAAATGACACTTGATTAATTCAATAAATAAATTATTATTTTAGTGTTTGCCTTCTATGATGTGATGGAGAATATCTGATAAATTTGTCAAGTCAGTGAAACTTCTGCCATTCTTCAATTTCAAACTGCCTTTGGATTTTTTGTTAGGTGTGCAGTGAGATATGCATGGTTTGGGCATGCTTTCCCCCCCCCCCCTCACTCCCCCCCCCCAAGCCCATTCCTGTTCAGCACTCTTGTTTCCTTCTCCCAGCCCTCTGTCTCCTCTCCCTCCCCCCCCCCCCCCCCCCCCCCCAACACCACCTACCTCCCATCCTCAGTGTGTGTAATATGTAAGCTGGCACATGCTCTCATCGTTGCCATTTTGTGTATGGTTTCAGGTTCAGGAAATTCAGAACCAAGCCAAGGAGATCAGCCAGCAGGCCGAGGCCGAGTCAAGCCAGATTGGGACGATAGCGGCCGCCAACTACACTGCCACAGTGGAGAAGGCCCGGTCCCAAGGACTCAAGGGCCTCTACCAGCGCCTGGGTTTGAACACGCAGCAGTTGAAGAACTCCTTCGATTACCTCCGCACACTGCGCACCATGGACAATGTCCACTTCACTGTTGACTTCCAGCAGAGGATCGTGGGTGGTTTTGGTGGGTCTTAGAATCTGTTTGCGACACAGGTAAACTACTTCCAGCAGAGGATCGTGGGTGGTTTTGGTGAGACTTAGAATCTGTTGATGACACAGGTAAACTACTTCCAGCAGAAGATCGTGGGTGGTTTTGGTGGAACTTAGAATCTGTTGATGACACAGGTAAATTACTTCCAGCAGAGGATCATGGGTGGTTTTGGTGGGACTTCAAATCTGTTGACGACACAGGTAAACTACTTCCAGCAGAGGATCGTGGGTGGTTTTGGTGGAACTTAGAATCTGTTGATGACACAGGTAAATTACTTCCAGCAGAGGATCGTGGGTAGTTTTGGTGAGACTTAGAATCTGTTGATGACACAGGTAAATTATTTCCAGCAGAGGATCGTGGGTGGTTTTGGTGAGACTTAGAATCTGTTGGCGACACAGGCAAATTACTTCCAGCAGAATCTGTTGGCGACACAGGTAAATTACTTCCAGCAGAATCTGTTGGCGACACAGGTAAATTACATCCAGCAGAGGATCATGGGTGGTTTCGGTGGGACTTAGAATCTGTTGATGACACAGGTAAATTCATTGATGGGTTCTGTGATAGCTGGTCATTGTGCTGAGCTTTGGGGTTCCATTCTTTGTCTGAAGGAGCTTCCAATGTAGTGAGGTATTCCATGCTTTGAAATTCAGTAGAAATTCATTGCTGCTTGCTGTCTTAGGTCAAAAGTTCAGAGTTGTTGAGATGACTGCAGTCATCTTGGTCTATTTGTA
Organism: Alviniconcha marisindica; assembly: GCA_018857735.1. NCBI lineage: Eukaryota > Metazoa > Mollusca > Gastropoda > Provannidae > Alviniconcha > Alviniconcha marisindica. Next base: position 583,098 of record JABMCL010001551.1, on the reverse strand, counting down.
CACACACAACAAATATTTGTATAAGAGAAAATACAACACTTAATGATTTTTTACTGGGTTTATGTTTGGATTCTAGTGACATTTTTTTAGAGAGTATAAGATTTTTCTCTAAGCTGTTTCCAGACAACGGATCACGTTGACATCTAACAACAGTAATCTGTAATACACAAGTTCATCTCCTTTTCTGTTGATGATGATTTTAGGCACTGAATGCCGTCACAGTTCTTTTCCGCAGCAGAATATTTTCTTATTCGTATTTAAGTGAACCTGGATTGGAAGTTTTTGAACACAATTTATTCATTTCCAGCTTTAAGAAATGTATTTTGGAAAAACATATCTGACGCTATTTGTTTTTGTACTTTTTGAGTTTTGGGCTATGATTTTTACAGGGTAAATATGGTGAGGAGAATGTCTGAGTCCTTACCTTCTCAAGTGTAACACTTTGTAACTCCAAACTGTTATAATCTTCTTTGAGAACAAATCCAGTTTTGCAATATCATTATACTTTTGTTTTGTTGTTGCTCATCAGTGTTTAATTAAACAGTGTGCTGAACTTATCTTGTACTAAATGAGGATGTGTGTTCATTGCAGCAGGATTGCATGAGAATTGCCCAGGATCTTGTATGTTTTGGTTGAGTGTACTACATGGGCTAGCTTTACCCGCGCCTTTCTGCCTGTGTGCAAATATGTTGCAACACTAGCACAGTAGCAGCTACAGGTATGCAACACTTTATTTGCAGTTTCCTTATTCTCAGGATGAGGTGATCCCTCAGTGATGCCAAGGCATATCAGTAGATTTTCTTTTTTGTTTACTTGCGGCAGCAATATTCTGGGAGCCTTTCAAAGACTGTATGTACACGGAAATGTCTGTCCTCTATTTTGGACAACTTTGCACCTAGTGTCAAAATGTTATGCACTCTAATGAGGTGAGCATGTTAGGTTTGAAAGGCCTTGGAGAAGGGGCGCCAAGAACAGGTGACATGATTGTTCCCTCCCTCCAAATTCAACAAAGAAAACAAGGCGGGGGAGGTATAGCGGAATTATGTTGCTAGTCCACCAGAATTGTGTCGAGATGGTATCTTCAGAATTGATGGTCAACTTTACTTTCCAGCATTGTTTCATGTTACTGTATAATATCTGTTACTATGAAACATGCCAGTGTCTTAAAAGTAGTCACAATTTTTTGTTTTTATTAAATCTGGACTCAGGCAGGGGTGCCAGCCCAACTGCCAGCATGGTAAGACCTCCAGCATCCAGATTGTGTGCTTTCAGCCCAGACAGAACCTTGGTCTGTTTTCAGACCTTCAAGCTTGGCAGCTCATTGCAGCTTCAGATTCTTCATCTTTTTAAATAACTTGACTGATGCACAATGACTGCTGTGGTTCTGTCATAATATTTCCATTTGCTTCAATTTAAAAAAAAAAAAACTTTTTTTTGGCTAGTTAATTAAATGTACTTGTGTTGATTGTTCTTAAACTTTTATGGCATGTAAAGTTGATGAATAGACTGTGTTTGTGGTGAAGTAGGTGTCTTTATTGTTGTTGTTTTTGGGTGCATGTCCACTGTTATTCTAAAAATGTATGTTACTTAAATGTCTTCAGCTGAAATCCAGCTGCACTCTTAAACGATCTGGCTCGGACAATCACTTGAAATTAATGGCACAGCTAATTTGTTGTAAATACATTGTGACAGTGACCTTCCTTTAGTGTTGTGCGCTGGCTTTCCTGTAACAGCAAATAACAATGACCATCACTAGCCTCTCACTTCAGCCTCAATTTGTAGCCCCTCGTCTCTTCTGCATTATCTGTTTTTCATTACATCACAGCCATTTCAGATATGTGTCAGCCATATGCTTGCATTCACCCCCAGAGCTTCTCTGCCAACTGAAAGCCAGGTAGATTAAATTTCATTCCTATCATACTTTGTTGCTATATAATATCTGTTCATTGCTTGAAAAAGGTGTTTTCACTAAACGTTTGCTCACATTTTGTAATGCCTAATTAAAATAAGCATTCTTTTTGGCCTTTACTTGTCTTGATCTCTGTTACTAGCATTAGGATCATCCTCATGGTTATTTGATCCTCTTTCAGCAACGTCTTTCTCTTTATCAGTCTAAAAAATAAAAAATCTGAAAAAAACAGGAGGCCCATGCAGAATCCACACATAAGGGAGTTAATCAGCGCTCAAAATACATAATACAAGTACAACAACAAAGACCTGAGTCGCCTATGGTAACTCTCATCTGGCATGCATGTAAATACAAGGTACATAAACTCCACCAGAGATACATTCATCAGAGGATGCCAGGTGAGAGTTAGCGTAGGCAATTCAGGTCTTTGTTGCTGTACTTGTGTTGTGTATTTTGAGCACTGATTAACTCCTTTGTGTGTTGATTTTGAAAGAAATTAGCCTTCTCAAAACATGGTTTGTCCAACAACGGGTAGACTTGAAGATCAAGGATTTTGTTTTAAGATGCTGAGTTGATGATATTCTGAATTTAGTAGTCGGGTTTCACAAATGACATTTAGCGGCTTTGGCTGCACAAGTCAAGATGTCCTAGTTTGCTACAAGGCTGCACAGAACACTGTCAAGATGTCCTGGTTTACCACAAGGCTGCACAGTACACTGTCAAGATGTCCTGGTTTGCCACAAGGCTGCACAAAACTCTGTCAGAATGACCTGGTTTTGCCACCAGGCTGCACAAAACACTGACAAGATGTCCTAGATTGCCTATTGCAGGCTGCCTTCCTCTTTGAAGTGTGAAGCATGGCACAAAAAGTCCATCCTCACATTGCTCAAGAAACAAATGTGAAGAAGCCACAGGTAGCCATTACACTAGCTGTGACACCTGACAGTGTTTTTCTACATGCAATCCCCTTGAATGGTTACTATGAAAAGTTGGATTCTAAATTCAGAACAAAATTACTAGGGCAATTTAGAACAAACTCTGTGATTTTAATTTGGGATTATTCATCTCCTCTACATATCGGACAGAATATATTTTGAGAAAAATAAAAACAAATCTGAAACGGAACGAGGCCCAGAGCACTCCTGCAGAATCAACACACAAGGGAGTTAACTAGCTCTCAAAATATGTAACACAAATACACTTGTTTTACATATTTCGAGCGCTAATTAATTCCCTTGTGTGTTGATTTTGAGAACCATAGTTCCATTAGTCATCGTTCTTCGAAAGGGTTAATGGCATTTATTTTCTCATCACATTTCACGATTCTTGTACAGTAGTATTTAATGTATTTCTGTTGTACTGACATGAGATTTATACCAACTTTATTTCAGTCATCAGCATTTAACTTGTGGATGCCTGTTCTTCACTTTTCGAAATCAGCTCATAATTACTGTAATTATTTATTGTAATTTCATAAATACTATGTGCTGGTATTCTTTTTTTCTTTTTTTTCACTTTTTATACTCAAAGTGCATAATACTGATTTGTTCAATTCTGTGTCACTGTCTCATTTTTGTGCTGTTGGAATGTTTTTGTTAACAAAAAAGTGAAAAACCTTAAAAATAGTTGTAAATGCTTGGATAAAAAAGAGGTCAAATAATCCTAAAATTGTCTTGAGTCATATCACCTAAATGAACTACATGATGAAGATTTTTTTTTTAAATAAAAATGTTTCTGTGTTTAAAATTATAAAGGATCATAATTTTCAGAGTAAGTTACATTGGACTCAGCAAGCTAGATATTTGAATGTGTCTCACAAGAGCACCTTGACTTGCCTGAAGTTGTGATCGACTCTCATTCTTAGTTGGTAGCACCTCAACTTGTTTGAAGTCATGATTTTCATTCTTGGTTTCCACTGAGACATTCAGAACAAAAACATCTAAACACTTATCCTAGCAATAAACTGTGCTATATAATTGTTTGATTTCTAAATGCTTGCCATCATGCAATAAATAAAATTAGCTACACCAGTGAAATGCCTCGACCACTGAAGATGTACCAACTCAAATGATTTAACTGATAACAATGGTTGTTGATACTTGGACCTTTTTTCTTTTCTTTTTGTCCAGCATGTGTTTATCATCCTCAGGGAGCATACAGAGGCAGCCTCTTTGTCAAAAAGATAGAAGGAATATATATATAGAAAGAGAGAGAGAGATCCTTGCATTGTGTACAATATGTTTGAACTCATACATAACAGCGTGTTACATATAAAATCTTTTATATTGTTTTGTGCCTGTGTGTGGGCGATGCTTTTCAAGCTTTTCTTGTTTTTGTTTTTGTACAGTGCGAAGAGGATGCACTTGCACTGAAAAGCACTTTATAAGTGCTGTCTATTATTATTATTATTATTTGACTGTGAAATGGGGAGATTGGCAAAACATTATTCAGTGTTGTGCATGCTCATTTGGATTTACCTTTCCCCAGGTACATTGTATAACATTTACAGGTAAACTGTATTTTTAATAAAATCTGGATGTATCCCTACCCCTCTCAATGGTCTTTTGTTGCATTTTCTTTTCTTTCTCATAACCTCCTCCCACCCAGTGAAAAATCACATGTCTACGTAATGATGTCTTCTTCCAGATGCAAGACCATCTGTGTCGGAGACTTTAACATTGGCATTTCTCAGAGTCTGTAGAACTGATATATTTTTAACTGTGTGTGATAACCAATGTTGTACTTACTCTCCAGGAATGCAACACTACTGTAGACAACATTACATAATTCTCTGAGCAACTTTTTGCAGTGTTGTGATCATGCTCATACATGCACATGAAGTAAAAGCAGCAGACAAACTTTTAAAAGGTGAGTTCAGGCAACTGCTTTCCACTGAGACGTTCAGAACAACAGACATCTAAACACTTATCCTAGCAATAAACTGTGCAATATAATTGTTTGATTTCTAAATGTTTGCCATCATACAATAATTAAAATTAAAAAACCAAAAAAGATTTTTCTGACTGGTGCAATTTTTAATTGTCAGCTGCATCATATACAATTTTCCACACATTTGCAGAGGTTTGCCATGCAACCTAAAGTGGGAAAATGTAGCACAATGTAAGATGGCTGAACAACCGGTAGAGCACATTACGGTGTTGCAAAACATGCTCTTAATGGACCTGTATTTTGAACTCAACCAAATCAGACATCTTCAACTGACGACATAATTACCAAGGTTATAGCAATGAAAAGGGAAATCTGAACACTGCATTTTCTGACAGATTACCTGACTGTGCTAAAAGTGATAGTAACTTGTTTCTGACATTGCATGTATGTTCACAAAGGTCACATGTACCACTTGCAGTGATGCTGGGCTCTATATAAGGACAGGTTTTTGGCAACAAAAAACAAAAATGAACAACGCACACATCAAATACTATATTAACATTTTCATTCATTTATAATTAAAAAAACTCAGCCTATGTAATCATCACTGTGTTTGGGTGTGCCTGGCCATGTTGAAAACTTATACTACAAGATTCTTTAATACTATAATTGTATAAAGACCATGACTCAAAATTTGCCTTCATTGTGTTCATGGCTCTCCTTATTGAGCTTTGCCCATTTATACTGGTTTCAGTGACCTTGATCTATTAGCTCTCTCTCTCTCTCTCTCTCTCTCTCTCACTCTCTCTCTCAATAAACACACAATCCCAAAGCAGTAAAATAAATTCAGAAGTAAACAAGCACACAAACAAATTTACAACTCAGTTTCTTTGGATTTCAACTTTTCATGCTCTTTAATGATCTGCATGAACAGGAATTACACCAAGAGGTGTTCAGCCATCAAATGGTTGGTTACACTAACACCTGCAGAAGCACACAAACTCTTGTTTCAGATACTTGCAGAATCAAGTGTCCACTTCGTTATAAATGAAACCACCAAACAAATGTTTTTGTCACATAGTTGAGTGTTATCCTTTAAATCTGGCCCATGAATAATAATAGAATATTTTTTTATATTTTAATACAATTTGGTTTGCACAGTTAAACAGCATAATCCTCCTTTTTTCTGCCTGTTTCCTGAAATAGATTAACTGTCCGTCTTCAATCTTGCCACAGTATCTCGGATAAACAGCCACAAATGTTACATGTATTTGTCATACAAAAACTGGATCACAGGGAAAATGTTATAAACTATAAGTTGTCTAAATCAACTTCACAGACAGCAGTCAGGTCAGTTTTGACAACTTGTGTATTTTTTGCCATAACACCTAAAACAGGTATCATTTAATCTGTGTGTAAATTTTCTTTTTTTAATTGGACTTTTATCCATAATTACAGCTTATTCTTTGTGACCAAATTTGGGTCAGCACTTTTGTAGACATCTCTCCATCTGTCTTTTACCCAAAAGTGGTGATTTTAGGTCCAAAGCATACACCATAGGATGCCATGAAAACTGACCCCTCAAGATTGACCTGCTGGTGCAGCCAAAAGTCAACAGTTATGTTGTTGGATCAGCAAGTCACTGCGGAAACACAACTGCTGACTAGATGATGAAAGAGCAACATACAACTCTTGCTCTAAGTTTAAATGTTTACACCTATAACAACAATTATGCATCACAAGCACAGAACAACACAAGCTGCAAGTTGTAAAATCATCAACATTAAAACTTGCATCACCTAAAATGACCCAAGAACTGAATCAACTGTGCGTTTTCCAGAACAAAAATCAGCAAGCCCAATGTTAACATCTTTTTTTTTCTTTTCTTTTTTTAAACCTGTGAAACAGTTTTCAGTGAAACAGCAGTCTATACAAAACTTTTTGTACATCATACTTACACATTAACATTTTGACCAGTCTCCTTTCAAAAGCATTTTCTTCTGTCAACAAATTTAATATATTTCTCCTCACACCAGTTACAAGTGGTTTGACATGAGTGCTTTCAACTACAGATCTGCAGATGGCACCACTATATTTCATTCACAAGACAACTCTCTTAAGTACAAAAAAAGAGTCAACAATCATAATTAATAACATTTTCTTTTATGCCCTATTTCTTCATTGGAGCGCATAGCCCATAACATGAAAACAAAAAATTGAATCTTTTTTTTTTAAATGCCTGCTTTACAAATTATTAATCACCATTTTTTGGCACTGAGCTCTGATGTTTTCAACTCCCACTCCCCTGTGAATATTTGCTTTCATGTCAGAATAAACTGTAATTAATGGTCCATATACATGTATGTAAGCATACACATAATCATGCCTATAAAAGTAAAATGAACTATAACTAAAATCTTTGGGACTGAATCACACAGATGACTTAGAACTACTCCAAGATGGATTATCATTATCACTGTAGACAGTTGATCTGGGAATGAATTTCACAGATAACATAAACAGCTGAAGTGCCCCCCACCCCCATTGCAAACAGTGGCTAGTGGTGTAATGTTATGTCCCCTTGTTAAGCAAGCCGTGCACAACCTGATCAATAAGTCTTAAGATATGACACTAATTAGGATTGCTGTCCGTAAGTATAAACTCAAAGCGAATAAAGATTATGTTCAGTGTTTTTAAGATTATGCACATAATATATATATATATCTCCTCACTTTAGGCTGTTGGTCCCCCCACCCCTTCTTTTTGGTACACATACTTTTATGATTCAGCATAACTATATTATATTAAAACAACCACACAGTGTTAACAGTTGTTGGTGAATCTGCATTAAAACAACAGCTCGCATGGGAATTAACAGTTTATGCAAAAGTGTAGAAAAAAAGAGCAAGTAATTGATTGTTGAGGCATTGTATTTAGATCTGGTAGACCTTAAACAGTAAACAGAGTGAATCTGACAGGGGGGGGGGGGTGTTGTTAAAGAAGAGAAGAAAGTCCCACTCCCTCTTCATGAAGAGCCTATTGGGTGCATCAGTCCCCTCCAAAACCGAATCTGACTTTTGGCCCACAATGCTAAATAGAGAGCAGACTTTTGGGCCACAATGCGAAGCAGAGAGCAGCAGGGTTATCAAAAGTCTGATCCTGGTGAGGACCATTATTATGTTGGTTGCCTAGGTCAGATATGCTATCTGAGTACTTCATCAGTTTCCGCTGTCACATAGTGGTGAGAGGATATCAGCCCAATACTAATGAAAGAAAACCAACGTGTAGGTGACAGACTCATCAGCATGGTAGAAATACTCTCAGAATACCTAAGAAGCTCTAAATGAAGGGAGACGTGTATTCAGAAGAAGTGAAAAAAGAAGTGCAGTCATTAAGTTAATTAGCAGTAAATTTTGAATGTAAAGCACTAATTCTTTTTTTAAATGCAATTTAAAGTTTGAGAGCGATTTGCAAAGAGATGTAACAAGTATGAACACTCTGTCCTTGCTCAGTGGATCCATATACATACAGGATACTTGAAAATGTTTGATCTAGAAAAAAAACATACCCAAAGTGTTCAGGCTTTGAGGCAATTTAACATAGGAAAGAAAATGTAAGCCTCAACAGTAATTACTAGTGCTTGGATCCAATAAATGGATGCAATTTTCTACAAAGAATTATTTAGGTCAAAGTGTAGAGAGAAAAAAACAAGCAAGTACTTGTTTGTTGAGGCATTATATTTAGATCTGGAAGACCTTAAACAGGGTGAATCTGGAGGGGCCGATGGGTGGGGGAATAAATAGCATGATTTTTACTTGCATGCAGAAGATGAAGGGCTGAAGGTCACATAAATACTAGAGATCTAAAGCAAAATCTTTTTCAGCAGGCAGCCAACTTCAAAACTATAATAACATCACAAGAAGACACTGTGACTGTTGCTCCTGCATGTTTCAAACAGAAAACCAGAGCCATTTGCATACTACAGTGCTGTGTATGGAACCACTTCAGGGCTTTTCTTTCGGTTTAAGTATTACTCAAATATTTATGCATACACTGCTAAGAACATCAATTTCATGCACAAAGCAAGCACATCATTTATAAATACTTATATAAACGCATACACTCACATAGGAACTCATCATTCTGTACCAGAATTCATAAGTCGCTTTGCTTCATAATATGCCACTTTTAAAACAGAAGCCAAATGAGAAAGACCAACAACAAAAATCAGACCTGAAAATCAACATGAACAGTACAGGGGCGGATGGGAGGGACTCTTTACAGTGGATTTGAACAAAATTTAATCCCCAAAGCACTTGACACAAACAATAACAAAATGACATAGACAGTAGTCCACAAAGCACACACAAGCTGCACAAGTTACCCCACAGCACGAACGCCAAACCACAAAGTTAAACAAATGCATTTATCTGGTTATCACAAAATTGTACCCAACCCTTTTCCAACAACAACAAAAAAAGAGATGAAACTGACTAATAATCCTATCAGTACATCTCTTAATTGGATGCAGGTTATAAAAAAAAATGCAGCCTTTTCCGCAATGTTCCTCTCCAGTCTGCGGCACATTCCACATCATGAAAGACTATGCTGGGCTGAGTGGTGGGCAGCAACCTTGTGCGTTGGCATGGGGACCGTCAGTTTAACAGCAAAGTTCTTGGAGTCCTTGATGATGTAGTCCAGCATGTCTGCTACATCTTCCACGTCAGATCACACACATATCAACGTGATGTGGTCTGATGGAAAGACCACACACCCGGCTAACAACAGCTGGTTACATCCTTGTGTGTAGGCCAACAGAGCCAACTGTTTGACAGCCAAATTCATGGCATCCATGAAGATGTCATCCAGCATGTCTAGTAGATTCTCCACATCAGATCATGGATCAGCAAAATGTGAACTGATGGAAAGACTACACCGCGGCAAACGGAGGGCAGCAGCATCCTCACACGTTGGCAAGGGACCAGATGTTTAGCCTCCAAGTTGAAGTACATGAGGCAGTTGTCCAGCATGTCTGCTACACTACATTGCATGATCCAAATCAGATCACAGATCAGCATGATGCAAATTGGCTGGGAAGACTACACTTGGTAGAGCAATGGGAAGTGGCCTTTTGTGTTTTGGCAAAGACATCACCTGTTTGACAGCCAAGTTCTTGGCATTCTTAAAGATGTAGTCTGCTGTCCAGCATGTCTACTACACGTTCCACGTCAGATCGCAGACTTGCGCAATGTGGTCAGACGGGAAGACTACGCTGGGTAGAGCAGTATGCAGAGTGACTTCCTCATGCGTCGGCATGGGAATGACCTGCTTGACAGCCAACCTCTTGGAGTCCACAAAGATGTAGTCTAGCATGTCATGGAAGTTTGGTGTGTAGTTGGTGTAGGTGACGTACCCACAGGCACTCTTCAGGTCCAGGTTATGCCGTAGCTCCAGGCCCTGTGGTCTCTCCTCTTCGCCACCTACACGGCAACAGGCCAAGGCCAAATGAATGCATCGCTGTGACTACTGGCTAATTAACACTAACCAGAACTGGCCCCTGTTTTTTTCGTCTGCTTGAAATTATTTTCCCATGTGCATGTGTGCATGTTGTGTTGTGCGTGTGTGTGCACATGCATTCATGTGTGTGTGTGTGTGTGTGTGTGTGTGTGTGTGTGTGTGTGTGTTGTGTGTGTGTGTGTATGCTGTGTGTCTTTCAGAGTGTGTGTTCATGTATATGTGTGTGTAGTGCTTTGTGTGTGGTTCACTGTGTGTGTGTATGCATGTTTGTGCTTCAGTGTTTCAGAATGTGTGTGCGTGTGCATGCATGCATACTCTTATACTGTTATAGAGTTATGGGGAATTTTCTCATGGCAATTAATGCTTTCTGTGAGAGGCCAAAAAAAAAAAAAAGTACAAAAGTGATTTTAAACCAAGTAAGTAACTTGGTGTTTTACACCCAGGGTCAACCAGTACAGTTATATCAGGGTAAACCAAGTCCTGAGCAAAATTTCAGCCTAAAGAAGCACCATCAGTAGTTTCTGCAGTAAAAAGTGTATCGTTGTAAAATCGCCTAATTGTGTGCATGTGCATGCATGTGTACATGTTTGTGCTCAAATGAGTGTATGCATGCACGTTCAAGAATACTGTAATGACCAATTTGCTGCTTTTCACAATTTTATTCAAATGTGACAGTAATCTGAGACAAATAATGTGAAAGGGAACTTCTGTTACTATTAGGTGCCTGGTGGTGTTGCTTTTCACTGCGTACAGGAGTAGAATCAGCCTTGTTTTACCTCACACATACATTTTTGTGCATGATCTACCCTAAGTGGACAAGCAGTCAAATTTGCATTAAACCGCACAATACCAATCTGTTTTGTATCCATGTCTACTTACCATCACTCCAGTCCTTATAGTCCTGTGGAATGTGCTTAGTGGTCATAAGCTGCACTATGCCGTGTTTTGGAGAACTGTTGAAGTCACCGCAGAACACCACTGAGATGTTTTTACCCTGTGCACACAAATGCACACACATATATATACATATATATATATATATATGGTAACACATAATGTCACATAGATGCATGTAAAAGACCCCGGTCATTCTGCCAAAAGCGCAGGTGGCAGGTTACAGCTAAACACACATACACCTTATGTATGTGGCTTTGTATGAAGTAATATGGTGCATGGTTGTATGGTGTACACAGAATGCACTGAGATGGCAGCAGTTTCATGTGGCACCAACCATGCCAGCACTGTAAGTACACTACTTCAGTGGATATTCAAAAACACGCTATAAAAAGCTATTCACTCATGTAGAATCACATGCAAGCGCAGTGAGTCTGCTCGAGAGCGGAGAATAGTGTTACCTAAAAGCAATCAATAATAATAATGCAGATACATACAGACACACACATCCTATATTGCATGCATTGCGTTGATATCATAGTGTCACACAAAGATGCACATACAGACACACACATCATACACTGCATGCATTGCGTTGATATCTTGTTTGTGCTTCTTTTTTTTGCCCAGGTTGGGGGTAGACGCAGCAGAACATTCCACAATAATCGCTGAGATGTTTTATGAAATTAACGAGATGCAGATGTCAAGCCGTGATTAACGCACATGGTGACCACACACAGTACTGAAATTGTTCATCTTCAAAATGAACCCTTGCTGATAAAAGCAGCAGAGGCAACCATTCATGGCATTATCACTTTTGATTTTGTTTCAGTATCTGAACAATTGAATGAAATTTCTTCTATCATAAAGAGCTAAAAATATATATAAATGTTAGAATGAAAACAGTACCTGGTTAAGTTCTTTTGTGTTGAGTATGGTTCAAAACACAGAAAAGGTTAAAAAAATAAAAAACAAACACATATTTAAATTTTAATGATAATTTAATAGTTTAATCACTGAAACTAGTTAGTATTAAAACAACTGGTGAAGGCTCTGAAGAATAATTTAATACTATATAATAGAGTAATCCCTGAAACTAGTATGTTTTACAAGAAAAAGTATCAGGGGTCAAGTTAAAAGCATGTTATTATCATTCAAAGCTGCATGTTGCTGGTATTTTCAAGACTGACTGTTCACTGTGGTCTGAGTGCCTGAATTCTACTTCACACACACGCAGATAGGAAACAAAGCAATGCGGTGTAACTAGTGAACCTCCAGAGTAGGTGGCATGTTAACAACACCAGTCTTCCTTCCAGTCTGGACATCACAGAACAAGACTTGGAAAATATCTATAACTATCGCTGTGGGATCATCATCACCAATAGCAAGTAAAATTAAAGCAGCTTCTCGACCCACTCAGTCTCCTACCCAGTATCTCTCGTCAGACCACCTATAGTACCCTCGCATCAGATCACCTATAACAAGTTCTTCTTCCCAAACACAAAATCACAGTCTGCAACACACTCACAAGGTCCTGTTATGGAATACAGCCTCTACACTCCACCCCACGCTCCCCAATAAAATCTTTCCAGCCCCCATCCTGACAATTTCAGACAAACTTTTGTTTTTCTCTTCTGGTGCACTGTAGCAGAGCTCCTATTGCAGAACGTTCTTTCAACGCAGCAGGTATACACATGATGTAATTTATGCACATGCCTTAATAGTGCACTTGGAAAGTAAGAACATTTTCAAGCTGATGGAACAGATCACACAGCAGAAGCATAAGAGCTGCCACCAACCTGTTCTTGATACGGCTGACACAAGGCCTGGATGTGGCGAAGACAGACAGCCCCCTGGAGGAGACGCACATGCCCAGCGTTGGGATGAAAATACAGGTGGGTGTTGGCCAAGCACAGGTATCTCCCTTTCTGCTGCAGTGACTCCACCACCACTGTCTGCAGCACCGTGCTGCGCTCCTCCAGTTTGGTCAGCAGTGCCGGCACCTTGGCCACCGCTGCTTGCAGGTCCGCACAGGCTGGGTCCGTCAGCAGCATGTGGGTCAAGGCCACGTCCTCCTGGCTCACAGTTCTGTTGTCAGTGGATGAGAGCCAGAATACAATCATACACACAGTACAACTAGAAACTTCAAAAGAAAACAAACTCATCAAAAATCAAATTCTGACAAATTCACAGACAAAAGTACAACCATACACACAGTACAACTAGAAGTGGAAGCTTCAAAAGAAAATAAACTCATCGAAAATCAACTTGTGACAAATTCATAGACAATGATTCAGACATCTCTGCTGAACACCTTCCTTATTTTTCAGCTCTCTTAAATTAAAAGGGGACTGACTGACTGAACTTTATTACTCAAGGTGACATGGATAAAGGTTTAGGCACGAATGCCTTTTGGGCAACCTGTCCTTGATACAGTTACAACACAACCAAATGGTAACACAAAATTCAGTAATAATAAATCACCGAAATTATGAAAGGAAAAAGTGACCAACAAGCTAGCTGTTCTAGCAGGCAAGGAAAGCACACAAAGGTCACATTTCCCCATATTCAATTTATAGTCAGTAATTTATTCAGTTATAAGCAGCAGTGAAATTGTACTGACTGAATATTCAGTCGATGAGCACTAAAAGGGTCAAGGGGTTCCACAGCACAGGCATAACCCAGTTAACCATTAAATAAGTAACCTGATGCTTTACACCCAATCAACCATTACAGTTATATCAGGGCCATTAACAGTAACAGGTCAGCAGAATGTTATTTCAAAGCAGCATCCACATGACGCAGTTTATACACATGCCTCAAGAGTCCAATTCAACTGACATAGGCAAGCATCCTACACACATGAGACTGAGATCAGTTAAGGAAGGTAGGTAGTGTTGCTTAATGTCCTCAGATGTCAGCTGACATATTAGGGACAAGCTGAGACCAATGCCGAAGCATGGTTCAATATAGCTTTACGTCCACGGAAACCAGAAGGCTCGTTAGGATGGACAGCCCAGGACAGCCACCTCGACTCTCACACAGCTCCTGAACTATGATCAGTTAAGGATTAAAATAAAGCTGTTAAAAATTAGCAACTGGCTTTTAAAGCCCTAAACTAAAGAACCAACCAGCAGTTTCACAATCACCCATTGGAGAGCCTTAATTCATAAACAGTATCAACCATGTGAACCTGTTCAGCCTTTAATATCAATATAACTTATAAGGTCATAAGCAATTAAATAACAGCAACAAGAAAGAAGTTATTTTTACACATATGCATTACTAGAATTACACTTATGCAAGATTAACATTATCTGCTAGCCCATAACAATATCACTATTCATACTAGTAATAATAGTACTTTACTGAATTACTCAGCCTGACAAAACACAAAATGTAAATGGAGTCAACACATGCATGCAAGTAAGTTTAATATTTCAGCAGTTAAACAAGGACCAGCAAAGTTCACCAATTTTTTTATTTTATTTATACCTGAATTTCTGGGCACGGATAAACATAGCAACCCCTTCAGATCCCTGCTGGCCTTTGACCTTGCATGACCCTGTGTAACCCAGGAGGTCAAGAGAGGGCAGCAGCTCATTCTCGAACACCTTGCGGTCCACCTCTTGCAAACAAATGATGTCTGCATTGTAGCCTGCAGACAGTGAAAGGATATATAATACAGTTTACAGGTAACTCCATAACCATAAATTTGTGTGCTACAAATAATAAACCTGCAAAAGTAATACTTGATTTCTTCACTTCTCTGTGTTTCACCTGTTCAGTATGCCTATTTTTTAGAAGATCAATTGCACACATGACCATTTTCAATTCCCTTCCCATTTGGGCAGCCACATTCTGTCTTCAGTCACTCAAACTCAAAGGCTGACCTAGTGTGGGCTGTATTTTTGCACACGGGGGCTGTGTGGACACTATAAGACTAAGAGTAAGACCCAGTAAAAAGTCTGCACTGAAACTAGTGAAAGCTGACTCTGGGGAAAAAATCCCTTGCTGCAATGGGGGGTCAAACATGCTTCAGTAGCAAGCCAGACCTAACATTCAACCAACTAAGCTATATCCCTGCACATCATCCACTTCAATAGTTAATATAATAATAATAATAATAAACTCTTAATCTTATTTGTACCTCTCCTGATACAAATACAAGGCGCTTCTAGTGCATTATAAATTTACAGAGCATGAGTCGACAAATATAGCAATGAATTATAAAAAGCATCAACACTCAATCTCAGTCACCTCCTCATCCCAATCTCTCAGTCACAGGTTGTACACAAACACTCATACTGACAGACAAACACACACAAACACATACAATGAAACACCAAACACAATGAAACATACGCACAATAACCTGGTGAAAGTATATTACAGAAGCATGGTAAAGTATAATTGCTATAAATTAGAATGTTCTCTCTGTGACAGAGGATTGGCAGGAGATCCATGCACACACACTGACACACAGACATGTTGTTATAATACATTACATGTATACACCCTCCTCCCCCAAACATGCACATGAGACTCTGGAAAAGGTGTAGAACTAAAACGTAGTAAAAGTACAATACTACTAGTACTAGTACTGCATTAGCATCAGCTCTCTCTCTCTCTCTGATGGAGCATACCAACGATTTCTTTGAGGAGAAGCTGTCTGCGGTAGTCCATGTCCAGAGCATATGGTGGACAGTAGGGAAACAGGACATCGCGTGCAAAGTCAGAGTCAGAGTAAGTGTCGGCCAGTAGGTTGTAGCTGACCACTCTGAAACTAAACATCATAATGTGGATTACAAATCAATGTAGTCTGTAGGGGCCTGGCATGATGAGGACAGGTACATACCCTAGTTCTCCAATGTTGCTATTTTTTGTTTGTGTTTTTTTATGTTGCTGTTGTTGTTGATTTGTGCATGTATGTGTTGTTGTTGTTTGTTTCTTCTTCCTTTTTTATTTTGTTGCTGTTATTGTTGTTTTGTTTTTACTATTTTAAAAACTCTACCTAACAAAATACCAAAACTGCGCTTTTTTCCTTTTATTTTATTTTAAATTCTGCCCCTGCAAATAATCACATCATGGCTTTTTCCTAACCATCATCCAAATTAAGGTGGGCCAAAAGATGTGTTGCATTTCATTTTCAAGCAGTCTTTTTCAAAACTTGCCCTTTGCAGTGGCTTGTGTTCCTTTTTTGACTAAGACAGTAAGAGCTGGACAAGAATAGACCTATGCCAAACCATCAAAATTGTCCTGAAATGTGAGAATCTGGGTTGCAGACAAAACTTTGACACTCTAGTCTCTAGTAAAGTATTCAGTTTTCTTTCAATTGCAGTGAAGTATGATGGATATCAACCTCAGCTGCAAAATATCAGTTTTGCAGCCAGAGTATGATATGATACACTTTTGGCCCAACTTGTACAGTGATTAATAGCAAAAGTAACAAAAACATTTTTTAGATAAAACTGCAGCCTCTCTCTTCCCCTAAGTTTCTTATTTCTAAATTCTAAAGCTGAAGAGTAAAATGACTTTCAAATTACATTATATGTTTAGCTCATACAGTCATAGTGATAGTGCTCTAACTTTATAAGTTTCTCAGAACTGTCATTGCTTCACATATAATTGCTGACTCAGTGAGTGAGTGACTGTATCAAGCTTAAGGGTATGAGTCAGTCATTCAATGACTTCAAAATCTAAAGCCCCCTCCTGTAAACCTCCATTTTTCCAAGTGGATCATATTCATAATCATGTAAATCAAATTCATAGCACATGAATTAAGTCGGTGCCTCACACTGTCACAGGCCAATGCTGTAATAGTTTTTAAAATTTAATGTGCAGAGCTCAGATTATCAATTACTAATTAAAAGAACTAGCTTTCTAAAAAATATGTTCTGTCCAATGTGCAGAACAATCTAAAGCAGAATTTTTTTACAGATTAAGAATATTGTTTCAAATTAAATGCCCTGACACGGTACTGGTAGTGTTGGTTTTATAAACAAATTGCTGGTTTTGTTTGACAGGTCACTGTTCAAACAATTACAGCTAGGATCTGACCAGACTTACACATCATCATCTGTTTTAGTTGAAGTAAACAAGTGTCTGTTTTCAAATGGACATGTGCCAGGCCCAGGTCTCACATCATCTGAAACAATGACGTCTTCTCTTCCAATTCGACCATTCATTCCCGGAACACATGTAAGCTTTAAACGAAAACCAATGTCTGCTGTTGTTGGTGTGTAGATCTGGTCCAAGCATTTATGTGAAACCACAGCATTGTCAGTGTCACCCTCTGTCTCACCACCTTCTGCCCCCATCACTTCTTCTTTCGGAGAAGCCTCAACTTTCTCCCATGAGAAAACACAATGCTGCAGGTCTGCAAATTCTAGTTCAAACCTTGGGAAAATTGGAAATCCTGCCATTATTGATGATGGAAGGGGCAGAAGTTTTACGGTAGGAGCGTTGACAGAAATGGGAATATCCGTGCTGCCAATTCTCAGCCGGTGTCCTTCAGCCCAGGCTAAGTTGTTAGGTGCTGTCTCGTCCACTTTATGCCCACTTGCATTCACTATTAAAACATTCAAATTGTTCTCCGCGTCTTCCTCTCTTGTGTCTTCCGTCCGACTGTTAGCAGCCACATTCTTCCTCTTTTTCTTCTTTTTGAACAGACTTTTTGTGAGATTAGTTTTCAGACGATTCAGAGAGGCCCCAACTTCTTCCGTCTGTTTGCGGTCGAGATTGTAGGCTCGAGACGTACCACCGTCGTGACAGTATTCTACTGTGATCTGCATCTTTTCTTCACCCGGAATGCACCGCACATATGTTGATGCCATGTTTCTAGCATAAAAACCTATTTTCTGAATAGATAAAAGGCTTGCAGATGCAGAGCCAAATCGTAGTCTTCGACAGAGCCACATGAGCATTGCACAGGAAGTTGACAGGTTGTTATGAGAAAGTTGCCTCTACCCTAAAAGAGCTGATTCTGTTCATTGGTATTTTCTTTTATATTGTGGAGATCCATTTATTGTGTCTGACTTCGATTTTACTGCAACTATTTGTGTGTAACATCTGTTCTGTAGAAAAATTTGACACAATCGGCAAACTCCCAGGCTGAAATATATATGGGATCTAAATCGAGAAAGCGCTGAATCTAGAGTTAGCTCCCCTTAAATTTACCGGAAGTAGTCCTTTCTCGAGATCCACAACAAGCGAAAGGTGCGTGTGCCTACCTTGCTGCAGATTCAATCGAGTAATTTTATACGGTGTTAGCACCCATCTGTGTATAGTTTACTGTCATTTGACACCTTGTTTGTTTTTCTACTCAGTTAATTACTATATTAATCTTTTTTGCTCCGTTGTTTTTGTTATTGTCGGATAATTTTGTAGATACACCGCGAGATTTCCGATCAGCCATGATTTTGTGATAACATTACCAGTCTCCACATTATTTTTGCAGATATGGCTGACGCTCCAGGTGGAGGACGTGGTGGATTCCGTGGTGGATTTGGTGGTGACGGAAGAGGCCGAGGTCGTGGTCGTGGTCGTGGAAGGGGCCGCGGAAGAGGTCGCGGAAGAGGTGCCAAGGAGGGCGAGAAGGAATGGGTTCCAGTGACTAAACTTGGACGTCTTGTCAAAGATGGGAAGATCAAGAGCCTGGAGGAAATCTATATGTTCTCACTTCCCATCAAGGTGAGTAATACCACTATGAGTGTCTTTATAAAAATTGCACGAAGTGCTTGGAAACTAGAACTGGTTGGTCATATTTTATTTCGACTCTTGAGAGTTTGAAATCACAAACTACATGAC
The DNA here is from genome assembly GCA_018857735.1 of Alviniconcha marisindica. Classification (NCBI taxonomy): domain Eukaryota; kingdom Metazoa; phylum Mollusca; class Gastropoda; family Provannidae; genus Alviniconcha; species Alviniconcha marisindica. The sequence goes on along the minus strand of JABMCL010001551.1, from coordinate 564,080 downwards.
ACATGTATAATCAGAGGTTGAACTTCCTTCTTTAATTTGCATTAGCCATAGCCATGATTTTCATTCTGCTACAAGTATGAAGTATCTCTTGATGTCAGCTTGTGTCGTTCAGTCATTGGCTTACAGTAACACCAGTGCTCCCGATAATGCACAACTGGGGTATATTACGCACAAATTGGAATTTGGACACACAGAGCTCTATGTGTCATCTTGACGCACACGTTTTCAAAGCGATTGAGATAGTCGACAGTCATTTTGTGCATCAACGAAACCAGATCGGCACAGTTCGGAACGCAAAACCCTGCCTGCCTATCTAGGCAGTTTGTAAAAAGCATAACATAAATGGTTAGAAACAGAACCCATTTTTATTTTTGCTGATGTCATTTCCTAATTTTTTTGTTACTGTTACTTTGTGTTAGTACTGTTGCCCATTTGGCTGTTGAGCTAGTGAATTACTGTGCATAGTCCACATAATAGTTAATACTATAAAATATCAGAAACTCCTAAATCTTTTAGCTTATAAGTTATCTTGAAACTTAAATGCATTGTTGACAATAACAGGATGTTTCCAGCGTCAGTTAATAACCTTTTAATGTTTGACTGGATTTCCCACCAGCACTGAAGAACAACCCATTTGTGTGGAGTTTGGGTTGCCATCATTTTTTGTTTCTTTTAATGTGTGTGTATGTACTACTTGTGAGGTAACCATAATTTCCTTGCACCATACTACATACAATCAGTCATGTATTTCATAACTAGATAGACAGCTGAAATAGTTACATTTTGATGTAATGTGCATGATCCCTGTTTTCAGGAGTGTGAGATCATTGATACATTCCTTCCCACTGGCACGCTGAAGGACGAGGTGCTTAAGATCATGCCGGTGCAGAAGCAGACCCGTGCCGGTCAGAGAACTCGCTTTAAGGTCAGTTGTGTACAGAAAGTCATAAAACTGATGATCAAAATTCAGTGATTTTTATATTAGAATTTCTGAGAAGACCTCCCCCATCAGAATGATACAATTAAGTAGTGGGAAGTGGTGATGTGTGTGGATTAGGGCAACCAGACTGAAGGAGATGGCATTCAAGACCCTTTTCAGGCCTCTACTTGAGTGCACCAGGTTTGTCTTCCATAACTACCACAGCAGATCCAGCGTTGCAGCAAAACTTGACCATCTTAACTGGCCCACCCTGCAGCATCACAAAAAAGTAACCAGATTGTCAGTGTTCTACAAAGTGCTGCACAACAATGTGATGGTGGACAACTCAAAGCTGTTCCTAGCAGTAGCCCACCAAAGCCTGGTAAAGGAGAGGCCACAGACAGCAGTTTTTCCTGTTCCAGTGCCACACCCAGTACAGGCAATTCTTATTTCTGCCAAACACCATCAAGGACTAGAATGAGTTGCCAGAAAATGCTGTGGCAGCTAGGACACGTGGCAGCTTTGCTTTAAGAGTGCCCATTAGCTGTTGGTTTTGAATACTCAGCTGATTCTGTGTCTGCTTGTCTTTGCAGGCCTTTGTTGCAGTGGGTGACTACAACGGGCATGTTGGTCTGGGTGTGAAGTGCTCCAAGGAGGTGGCAACTGCTATCCGTGGCGCCATCATCCTGGCCAAGCTGTCTGTCATCCCTGTGCGTCGGGGTTACTGGGGGAACAAGATCGGAAAGCCTCACACAGTGCCCTGCAAGGTAACGTGGCCAGCCAGAGCTGAATGGACTTGCCCAGTCTGTTCACCAACTTGTGGTCAACCATAGCAGATAAGACCGGAGATGAATAACTTGGACACTAAAGCTATAGCCAACAGTAGATTAGAGTACCTGACAAACTTAACACATAAAGCGTTTAAGGGGAGACTGGCCAGTTCTTTTACTTTTTGTTGTTTAAAGTTGTTATGCATTTTAAATTCATTATTATAATACAAAAATCAGAATAAATGGTATAAAAAGTTGTTTTCACTATCTGCAGCTTTCCATTCTGCAAAAAAATCCATGGTATGTGTGAAATTCAGTAAAATATCACCCCCACTAGGAATACAATATCTCAACGTTAACATCACTTTCATTACATTTTATTATTTTATTGTGATCTGTTCTATGAATCTATTTACCATTTTTCTTGTAAACATTGTTGATCCAAAAATATGGGCCACCAACTGAGGTTACCATAAAAATTTTAGGGTGACACATAAGAATTTAATTTTCAAAACCATCTTACAAATTTATTATGCCATAGAATAAAAAATCCTCAAATAAAATCCTAGAGCATTCAGTTCCCTCCACAGACAATTTTTGTTTATTGTAATAGCTTCAGGTTTGGCGGAGATATCGTGTTCCTCCCGACATCACCATAGCCAATAAACAGCGAAATGAGAAAAACGTGAATAAAGATTTGCCCTCTGAAAAGCGTTGGTACAATAAAGAAAAATGCAATAAAACTTGTTTCTAGGGTCCATGGGTTTGTGTAATGTTTGAATGAAAGTAAACTTGCAATGATCAACTGCTGATGATCATTCTCTCGATGAGAGTTGTTGGAAACCATCACTGAAGCACTAGAATGTGCCGGTCGATCAGCTGTAGCAAAATGCTCGACAGCTTCGCCAGTTGTCGAACTACTTTCCTTAGCCTTCGTTCTTTTATCGGCCAGTCCTTGCATATGCTGCTTCCTTTTCCTGGTGGATTTACCAACACTTGCTTCAGCAATAGTCTTACGCTTCTTTGAAGGCATAATTATCACATAGAAATAAGTTTTTGCAAACGTATGTTCGATTTGTTGTCTGCAACAAACAGGAAGTGGCTAGTTTGACAGGAAGTAGCTTGTTCGGGAATGTCTTTGAACCCTCATTTGCGAACTACGCATGCGCAGTAGCACCAATGACTATATAATGAGGTTACTCTCTGAAATCCGACCAGTGAGAAACGACTCAATCCAAATTAGGAAGTTTCCGTTGGAATACCCTTCCCGCCTTTTCAAACCCTTTGTGCCTTCATCAGTGGAAGTTCCCACTGGGGCATGACGTCATTTTGAAGGTCAGAAGCTACTGAATATTTTGATAGTCGACATGTGCTGAGTTTTGGGTAGAAAGTCCCCGTAACCAAGGGATGAAATGGAGTGTTTTTCAGTGAAATGATCGGTCACTGGAGAAAAACAAACACACTAGGGTTCAAAGAATGTTTTCATTTGCATAAAAATCAAACATATATCATAAAAATATTGACTTAGATGAAAAGTAGGCATGTTTAGGAACCTAAACCCGGAAAAAAATAAAAACATGTTATGGAACATTTTGGGACCAAATTTGACTGGCCAGTCTCCCCTTAACCATTGCAAAACGGAATTTGCAACTTTTTTTAATGAGCTTACTGTACTCAGATTGTGGCTGGCAGACCTTATTTGGTTGATTTGAACTCTAAAGTAGTGGCCAACCATGGCAAGTCACATTTGACCAACTTGAATACTCGAAGTGTGGCCAGGCAAATCAGACTTGAATGAACTGAACACTTAGGACAGTTTACTGAACACCACAACAGTTTACATGTGTCCCAATTTGAAAAGTTTAAGTTAAATATAGTTAACATTATACATTAAAAGTGCTTGCATTGTTGCCATATGAGATACAGGGATTGTGCTAGGTTTTTTATAAATCCACATGGCACGCACAAACGTGAGGGTCCATCATTTTCACATCTATGCAGACTGGCAATCTGACTGGCCCAAAAAATCTGTGTGCCCTCAGTATGACCCTGCTGCTGTCGCTACACGAGGTCCCTCTGTTCTATTTTCAAAGGGTATCTGCTGTCAGCCTGGGTCCTTAGTTTAAATCTGAAATGTCTACTGGTCTTGATTATATTCTGTCAACTGAAACCTCTTTAGCACAGAACTTGACTTCCAGCAAACGGTAGGCCTTCTGCAAATTCATACATGCTGAGTCTGTGTGCTTGAGACAGGTGGCTCTAGCACTATCATTGTATCTTTTGTCAGCATCTGTCATAACTACATTCTGTTTCCTCTTGTTCCACCTTGGAAAAATAAATGCGGCTTGCTGCTGCTTTTACATTCAATTCTCAGAATCTGTTTCACATTGATCAGGGGAAACAAATCTGAACAAAATTGGGATAAGGAAAAGCAGTAAAACAATGTTTCAAAAGTTTAAAAAAAAAAGTGAAACAGTTTTGCTGTTTGCATCTCATGATTGATTGCTGCTTTTAGCTATTGGAAATAAAAGGCAAGAAAGGAGGATGTTAAGCACGGCAAGGCACAGCCACTGCTGTGACTAGTGCATTCTCAGTTTATTCATGTTGGTGATTGATCATGAAACTAGCCCTTCAGTTGTATGTGCATCACAGTTTGAAAAATACATAATGTGGCATTCAGAAATGCATAAAATGTGCATAAAACATGTGTTTGTGCAATCCCTGGCCATATTTTTGTATTTGTTTTTATCTCATTTGCAAATTGTTTTGTTGCTGAGAGCTATGATATCCCCCCTCCACCCCACTTCCCACCCCTAAAATTGTCAGAAATCTGATAGTGGTGAATGCAGAAAAACATTGTTTCAGTGTGATGCATTTATTTCAGGGAGTTTTGCATGATTTGAGGTGATGATGTTCATATACCCACAGGTCACTGGCAGGTGGAGTACAGTGATGGTGCTACTAGCTCATTGATACGTACATCCACCATCAACTTATAATGTTCATGCCTTGCTGCGGGACACTGGCAGGTGTGGCAATGTGGTGCAGTTTGCCCACTCACTGACTGGCTGCAGTTTTTACCCACCCTTTACTTGGGATCATGTCTGTTTGCAGGTCACTGGCAAGTGTGGTAGCGTGGTGGTGCGGCTGATCCCTGCTCCCCGTGGTACCGGCATTGTGAGTGCCCCCGTACCCAAGAAGCTGCTGACCATGGCTGGTATTGACGACTGCTACACCTCTGCCCGTGGAGCCACCGCCACCCTTGGCAACTTTGGTGAGAACTGACTATGTTTGCCATGCATGCATATTAATATTATTTGACTGTTGCATCATGTCAACTGATGCACAAGTGTGGTTTCTTGGGGATCTCCCAGACTCTGATCAGTATCTTCGTTGCTGTCAATCATCTTGAGTGGTGAAAAGAGGAATACCTCATTCTGACTGATGACCAGTTCTGCCTAGTCTTTACAGATGACATTATCTTGCAATGGAGCATCATGGCTTTCCTTTGAAAGGGGCTACTCAGCTAGCACAGAAATCTAATACTCCTGTAAAGCCAGCCTTCCTTAATTGTTGGTGCTCTGCCCCATGGACTCAGCAGAAGTGCTGGTATTTGACTGCCATTGTTAGGCTAGCCCCACTGATCTCCAGCATCATGTCAGGGGTTTCCAAATGCGTGTATGTTAGTATTCCTCATCATATTGTTCCATCTTTATGGCATACACCATGGGTGTTGGTTGTATGTGGGGTTTCTTTGGTGGTGGTAGTTTTGTTTTTCTGTTGGTGGGGGGGGGGGGGCATCTGAGAACAAAACCAAATACTCAGCGGCATACCACATACACACACACAATCCCTTAAAACATTTGTTAAAGTTTTCTGGGTGACCCTGTTTTCCTGAGTTTTGCTGGTTTTTCATTTCAGCCAAGGCAACATATGCAGCCATTTCAAAAACCTACTCGTACCTGACGCCAGACCTGTGGAAGGAGACTGTGTTCACCAAGTCTCCATACCAGGAGTTCACAGACTACCTGATGAAAAACCACTCCCGTGTGGCTGTGCAAAGGCAGGAACAGAAGATTTACTAACCTGCCCAAATGAAACTTGTCATGTAAAAAAAAAAAGAGGAAAAAATTAAACCAACAAAAAAAAGATGGTTGCATATTGTTTTTGTATTGCTCTCTCTCTCTCTCTCTCTCCTCTTCTCTCTCTCTCTCTCTCTCTCTCTCTCTCTCTCTCTCTCTCACACACACACACACACACACACACACAAACACACATTTTTGATGCTAGAGGCTAGCTAAAACAGCTGGTGATAGTACAAGCGCCTACTAGTTAGCTCCCTGAATTTCTGATTTTAAAAGTGGACAAACAAAATTTGTCACTTTTTGTGTGTGCATCATTTGCTTATTTTCTCTCTTTGGCATCATGTTAGTTAAACCAAGTGACAAGTGGCTGGAAATGGCATAACAGTCGTAGAAATGAGAACCCCTTTTGTTTCTCTGGACGCTGTGTGCCGGTCTGCCACTGGGGGTACTGTCCCTTGGTTTGCCATTGCAGACCCTTTGACCCATAACTAAAACCTAACTGGAAGATTTTCAAAGCTTTAACTACTTTTTAGTTCAATCTTTGCATACTATTCAACATGTGAACATTTTGCTTCTTTCTTCACGGGAACAGAACTTAACAACACTAGGCTATACCTTTGTTAATTATATAGTAAGCTGGATTCGACCAGTCATATTCTTGTTTAAATGTTAGTGAGCTGACAAGACGTGAAGCCAGAGGAGAATTGTCACAATCTGAACAATAAAGCCCAGAGCGCTCGTGTACAATCAACACACAAGGGAGTTAACTAGCGCTCGAAAGACGTCACACAAAGACGAGTCGTCTACGGTAACTCACCAGGCATGTCACTGTGAGAAAACAAAGGTATAACACCAGAGCTACATAATCTAACTCCCCCATGTGTTGAAGCCAGAGATGATTTTGCCGCAGACGATCATAGCAATGCTGTATGCATGATCTGATTTGAGGAAAGGGAAGACAGCCACGTCTTGTGCTTGTGCTCCGGCTTGATTTCAGTCATGCTTCAATGTTCATCAATATTAAGAATTGTTTTTTTAACCTGCCAGGCCACATTATGGTAGCGCTCAACACGCCAACCCATTTTCGATGTTACTTGTACCTATCATCCGTATTTAATATGTTTTTACCCCACGAGGTCTACATCATGCCAGCCCAGCATCCCCACTCGCTGTCTTCACTAGCACTTCTCTCCCATCAATATTAGAACACTTTGTCCATTGCCAGGCTGCTTGGTGCCAGCACAGCACTCTTTGACTGCCTCGTTGGGAGGCCCGTTGGTATTGGAAGTTCAGTACCTTGCCAAGCTATGCTATGCCAGCTCACCACAATGCGATTTACTTTGCTGCCAAGTGTCAAAATAGAAATGCGCAAGGAATGAAGCATGGTGCTGACTGTTTTACATGCCAGTATAAAACGACCGAGACATGCGCCACTTCCATGGCTCCCTTCCTACATGGATCAGACCTGCAAGTGTTAAAACTGACTGGTTTTCATCTTGCGCTGTCTCTATGGCAGCAATGAACAAAAGTCGTGGACGTGTTTGCACGACAATATAAAGTGCTCTTTGTGTGTGTGTTGTTGTTTTTGTGTGTGTGTGTGCGTGTGTGGATTATTTGGTGCAGCAAAAACCTGATCTTTTCTCTGCCTCAAATGAGAGAGAGAACTGCCAAAAGCGTTCAGTTTGATGGCTGGTTGCTTCGGTCTTGACGGCCAAAGTATTTGCGATGGTGTAGGACTCGCATGTTATTAAAATTTCGCAAATTTGTTGATCAGGACTGTAGGACAAGCGACGCAAATGCCAGTTTAAACAAACAAATTGTGCTGAAACACCATGAATAGCAGTACAGAGTTATTCATGTATGCCTATGACCTTTTAGTTTTACAGATTGCAACACTGAATGGTGTGACCTATCTAGGTTGATGGCATTATAAACCGAATGACATTTGGCATGATGAAATGTTACACAGTTTAAGCATCGCTCGCCAGTGTGGTTCTGACCTCTAGTTTTCGGATGATGCACAGCTTTTCGATTCTTCCCTTGCAAGGTCTTTCCAGGGTCATGTACCTTCTGTGCGGAACTCTCTTCCCGGATCCAAATTCGTTTCTCAACGTCTTTTAAATCCAGCTTCAAAACGTATCTCTTCTTCTTCAGATGATGCTTGATGTCCTCGGATGTCGGTTGACATGTTAAGGACAAGCTGAGACCAATGCGTGAGCATGGTTCAGTATTGCTTTACGTCCACGGAAACCACGAGGCTCATTAGGACGGACAGCCCAGGACGGCCACCTCGAGTTTCACACAGCTCCTGAACAATGTGTCGCATCTTTTCCACGCTGCTTTTACCTAAAACTCTGAAATTAACACCGTGGGGGGTGGGGGAGGGGGGGTGCAAAACATAGGACTGACGTGAGAGGCTGCCTCTCTTTTCTAGTTGTCTGTGTGTATGCGTGTGTGTACATAATTATAGTGTGGGTGTGCCATGTCTGAGAGTTGTTATATATACATATATGTATAGACAGTATTTGTCCGTTTTTGTTGTTGTTTTGTGTGTGTGTGTTATTTTACTGAATGTGGTGTTTTTTGTTGTTGATAATTTACAGAGCTCGTAATTTCGTACGGGGTATAGCGCTAAATAAGAGTTATTAATGTTATTATTAATTCTCCTTGTAATGTCTCGCGATCCTTTCTAGTGGTTTCGTCACCTCGGGAACTAAAAATTAAAACGAGGTATTGTTCCATTAGGAACTTTGGAACACCGGTTCCGCTCAGACAGTACCGAGTGCTTCAAGTCGGCCAAGCGCCAGTAGTCCACCGTTGTACACCCCCACCCCCACCCCCCACCCCCCTCTCCCCCGTCGCGCCAATGCCAGGTGAGTGCGGTGTGTGTGTGTGTGTTGTTGTTGTTGTTTTGCTGATTTGTTGTTATTTCGTTAATATTTTATAATTTCTAGATTATTATTGTATACTATCTACAAAATTAGGTTTCTGTACGATTCAAAAAAACTAAAATCCTCTCTCTCTCTCTCTCTCTCTCTCTCTCTCTCTCTCTCCTCTCTCTCTCTCCTCTCTCTCTCTCTCTCTCTCTGTTGGGGGGCAGGGGTAGGACGATGGAATTATGGGTAGGTAATCATATAATGAGATCATTATCTTTCTTATATATTGCTGCTTCTCATACGGCACATGTACAGTATTATTCTTGTATATATTGTTAGTTGTCACATATGCGTTACTTTCTTGCATAATGGATATCAAATACCTTTCATATTTTTCTCAGTTAATGTTGAAAATGTCGGAGAATGTTGTAAAGCGCAGTGAGCTTGTGTAGACCAGATAATAGCGCTAAACAAAAGTTATCTATTACTATTATTATTATTATTCCCAGATGTCCAGCGACGTATTCTACAGAAACAAACTTTTAGCTCCCTCCTCACCCCACCTTTTCCTTGGAGACAAAAGAGAGAAGGATAAAAAGAAGAAGTTTGTTTTGTTTTGTTTTGTTTTTCTTTCAAAGCAGGTGGTCCACAACTATACCGACTTGCCTAAAAACTAGAAACGATTTGGGGTGCTGAGCGGACATGGATCATTTTCAATCAAGATTAAAGTCCAGCTAGAAAGATTGGCTTCCACATTCCGGCAGTCGTAATCGAAAGGTTGAATGTGGGGTCAAAAACTCTGACCTTGCATTGTGCCGTTCGTGAGACCAACGCATCGACGCCGAACGCACGTAATATGCTCACCATATCCAGTTGTATGCACTGCGTGTGTATCGTGGTAAAATCTGGTGACTTTATTTGCCCCAGGAAATCCATCTGCGGCTGAATTGCTGACTGGGCCTAATCTGTTTAGTAACGTTGGTACAGATTTACTATTAGCCCTGATATAACCGTATGTGGTTGACTGAGCTCAAAGCACCAACTAACTAACTAAAAGTATAGATTTTCTACAGACTTGACAGGGAGCCCTCCGCCACCGTGGACAACCACTGAGCTACCCTTTCTTTCTTTTACCAATCTCTCTCTCTCTCTCTCTCTCTCTCTCTCTCTCTCTCTCTCTCTCTCTCTCTCTCTCTCTCTCTCTCTCTCTCGTCTTCTTTTTTCTTTTCTTTTAGTCTTAGCTCAGTGTGGCGTCTCTGGGCAGAATCCGGATCCTCACTCTTCGCTCCGAAGACAAATGACCGTACGACAAAGCCAACAGCGATAGACGTGGCTATCCTCTTTCATACCTTGTTCCATACTGCAGAACTGATTACCTCAAATTATCTTTCTCCCGCACAATCACCGGCTGGAATAGCCTGCCAACGGAGACTGCCATGGCCAAGACTCTGGCATCCTTCCAGTCCAGGCTGTCTTCGCCTCGCTAACCAAGCCTTCTGCTCCCGTTTTTCAGTTGTTGTTTGTTGTTGTTTTGTTTGAAGCGCTTCGCTCCCGCTGAACTTGTCAGTCTTCAAAGTGTTGAAGTTGGGTACTGTACTGAAGAATTGAGAAGGAGACTTGATCACGCGAGTGGGTGGGCACGCACAGGTGAAGACTTTAGACGGTCGTTAGGCACTCTGTCCAGCGCCCTGGGTTGGAGGATGAGCTATTGACCGAACCTGCAACCATGCCGGAACCCGAGCACTTCTCTCGCCCAACCATCCAAACTCCAAGCACTGGTTTACGACATCCTTCCTTCAAGGAAGGTGCCGGAAAGGGATGTTCGGAGTGTGGTAACCATCTAGCCACACCGCCATCGTTTCTTCGGCCGCGATGCCGCAACTGATTGTTCTGGTCGATGAGCAAAAAGGCTGCTGCTGCCATGAAAAAGGACAGAACAATAAACTGGCCATCAGACCTACTTCAGTGTCACGTGGGCTTGTGGCTAAACAATTCCGAGTTGCAAGCTTCCTGCATGCTCTACATCAATAATAGGTTGAATAACTCGACATGCATCAACTCGTTTTTTCGTGAGCGCAGGAACGGCAAATACATATTTGCACACTGAAAAGCAAAGGCACAGGCGATGACAAAAATTGAACAATACATGTTTTTATCAGTCTTCAAGTTATTGCAAAATGGCTGGACATGCTATTCTAATACAGTCACCAAGTCGTACATATGCTGGCAATAACTTCAGCTGGTGTACCAGATCAGTGTAGTACTCAGTCTGAACTGTTTTTGTGAAGAACTACCTTTGTTGGTTGAAACAGGCAAATTTCCCTGAAGCGTTGAATGCTTTCAACCAATACTGCTGGACCGTGACGAGATCGAAAGCGAGGCTGGGGTATGCAAAAACTGGCAAGAGCGTATAGAGACTTTGTCGTATGCACTGTGGTCTACTCTCCTAAGCCTCCCTTTTAGTCTCTTACTTTGATGACCTGACTTCATGAACATTCCTTCGGAATGGTCCATTACTGCGACGTGTGTGTGCGTGTTTGGGTGTTTTGTTAAACTTCACTGCGAACAGTTCCGTGCGGCCGCACAGATCTTGATGAAACTTGTACATAATTACATGCACTTTCACACTGGGAATTTCCCGTATCAACTTGTGACTGAAGAGTATGGGAAATAAGGCTTGTATAAAAAAGAATGTTTTAATTATGTTTTAAAAAAAAGAGAACTTGTAGGTAACGTAAGCAATTCCAGTTAGATACAGGGGTATGCAGCTTCGAATAAAGTAACACTGTAAAGTGGAGCATGGTTATATGGTGTACACGGAACTTGCGCCGAGACGGCAGCAGTTTCACGTGGCAGCAGCCATGTAGGTCTAACAACCGAACAGCGCTGTGTCACACTGGTGGATACTCTAAACGCGCTGTGTAAAGCTACAATCTTTCAGAACTGCATACGACTAGAGCGCAGACACAGATAAAAGCGTTATGGTTGCCATTGTGAAGCGCTTCTGGCTCATCTCGTGATGAGGCGCTCAACAAGTGTTCATATAAATAAATAAATAAAGAGTGGTAGAATATGTATGTAGGCTGCGATCACACCCACTTAATCATATAGCACAGATGATGGTACATCAGTGACACTCTCGGCCCCAGAGAACACCACATAGGCTAGTGTGCAAGGGTCCAGATTTTGATTGATTCTCGACCGATATTTAACGCCCAGCCAACGAGCAACTGAAGGTCGTACCAGGGCGAAACACATCAACAAATCACAAGTAAAAGTCTAACTCAGTGTTCAGCACCCGTCTCACTTTATATAGCCTATTAGCATGGAAGTGAAACGGGTGTGGTTGTGGGGGGAGGGGGGGGGGGGGGGGGAGGGGGATGATGAACCTGAATTAACAGGGAAGGCAGAACTTAGAACGAGAGGATTCCATGGCGCGACACAGTCGGAGCCTCTCGACTGCTCTAGGTGTCTATTTTGTTGATTATGTATTATACCGTGTGTTATCTTACTGGTATCTTTTATGCAGTCGTAAGGCAAATTTCTATGTTATTCATAGACAATAAAATTTCTGTATTCTGTATCCCGGTAGTTGGAGAAGCATGCCACACGCTATGCCCAGACCTCCAGAATGAATGCTCCAGAAACAATGGAGCTGAATCTGAGTGAGACACCCTCGAGGAGGATGAGACTAGTCCGTCACTGAGATTACTAAATTATATTATAGCGTATGGTTATTTCATGCGCCTGCTTCGTGGACAAAAGATTACTGCCGGGGAAAACCTCAGCCCAAAAGAACGTTTTGTGAGAACGCACAATTGTGCAATATCGATTGTGTTTCACACGCCGGTGCAAGGCAAACATAGATGTTCACTGCATCATAAACCTGCCGTTTACCTTACTGACGAGCAGCGTTTTGCTGGTGCTGCTGATTTCATGTTGCGGGGTCGGTCTGTCGGGGTGTTTTTTTGTTTTGTTTTTGTGGTGGTGGTTGGTGTGTGTGTGTCAGTGTGTCAGTGTGTGTGTTACAGTGTGTGTGGTTTGTTTGTTGTTGGGTTTGTTAGTTTGTTGTTTGTTTTAAAGTTTTTTCCTCATCAATTTTTTAAAATATTTTTTTAATATTTTATCAATATCTTGTTTCTTCTTCTTCTTCTTCTTCTTCTTCTTCTTCTTCTTCTTCTTCTTCTTCTTCTTCTTCTCCTCCTCCTCCTCCTCCTCCTTCTTCTTCTTCTTCTCCTCCTCCTCCTCCTCCTCCTCCTCCTTCTTCTTCTTCTCTTCTTCTTCTTCTTCTTCTTCTTCTCCTCCTCCTTCTTCTTCTTCTTCTCCTCCTTCTTCTTCTTCTTCTTCTTCTTCTTCTTCTTCTTCTTAACATAATCCTTTACATTTTTGTGAGGCTGCGACGAGTGTGCGTGTCAGTGTAACCCTGTGTGTGAGGGGTGAGTGTCTGTAGCGTTCCTCAGCTAAAACTGAGGTTTACCCAACGCTGCGCGAGAAGGTAGCGCGCGAAACTATGTTTCCACACCTGTACACACTGTCATAGTAACACCTGTACACTCACTGTCATAGTAACACCTGTACACACTGTCATAGTAACACCTGTACACACTGTCATAGTACATACAAGTGCAGTGTTAGCCGCCGCTTCGGCAGCTGCATTTTCGGGGATTATAATAATGGAGTTTGTCACAGCATGAATATTAATTACTACCGCTGAAACTTACCTTTGGAACTCAACGCAACAGACATTTTGCCTTAGCCCAAGTGTCTCTGCCAGAATCAATAAGATGCCGGTAATGACAATGTTAGCAGCCGCTGGTCGGGGCGCAAGGGATGAGTGTATCAGTGTGTCCCTGGGTCTGTGTGTTTCGTGAGACAGGTGTGGGTGACCCAGAACTGGTCAGCGTGTGTGTGTGTGTGTGTGTGTGTGTGTGTGTGTGTGTGTGTGTGTGTGTGTGTGTGTTGTGTGTGTGTGTGTGTGTGTGTGTGTGTGTGTGTGTGTGTGTGTGTGTGTGTGTGTGTGTGTGTGTGTGTGTGTGTGTGTGTGTGTGTGTGTGTGTGTGTGTGTGTGTGGTGTGTGTGTGTGTGTGTGTGTGTGTGTGTGTGTGTGTGTGTGTGTGTGTGTGTGTGTGTGTGTGTGTGTGTGTGTGTGTGTGTGTGTGTGTGTGTGTGTGTGTGTGTGTGTGTGTGTGTGTGTGTGTGTGTGTGTGTGTGTGTGTGTGTGTGTGTGTGTGTGTGTGTGTGTGTGTGTGTGTGTGTGTGTGTGTGTGTGTGTGTGTGTGTGTGTGTGTGTGTGTGTGTGTGTGTGTGTGTGTGTGTGTGTGTGTGGTGTGTGTGTGTGTGTGTGTGTGTGTGTGTGTGTGTGTGTGTGTGGTGTGTGTGTGTTGTGTGGTGTGTGTGTGTGTGTGTGTGTGTGTGTGTGTGTGGTGTGTGTGTGTGGTGTGTGGTGTGTGTGTGGTGTGTGTGGTGTGTGTGTGTGTGTGTGTGTGTGTGTGTGTGTGTGTGTGTGTGTGTGTGTGTGTGTTGGTTGTGTGTGTGTGTAGGTGTGTGTGTGTGTGGTGTGTGTGTGTGTGTGTGTGTGTGTGTGTGTGTGTGTGGTGTGTGTGTGTGTGTGTGTGTGTGGTGTGTGTGTGTGTGTGTGTCAGGACGGTGTGTGTGTGTGTGTGTGTCCAGTGAGATCAGTGTGTGTTTCAAACTAGTGTGTGTATGTGTGCACTATGTGTTTGTGTCCAGCGGTGAGACCAGTGTTGTGCCAAACCGGTGAATAATAATAATAATAAAGCGGATTTCTATAGCGCCCATCTACCGCACAAGGTGGGAGCGCAGGGTGCTTTAGCAATAACGCTAACAACCACATACATTGAATAATATAAACACACACACACACACACACACACGCACGCACGCACGCACGCACGCACGCACGCACACACTCGCACGCACGCACGCACACACGCGGGCGGACGAAGGGGGTGGTTGGGGTGTAGACACGTATGTGAAAAAGACCGTTTAGAAATAGTTATTGAACGGGTGTGTCTTGAAGGCAGAAGAATCCGAGTGGCGGTGTGCGTGTTCTGTGAGCATGGTTACGTGTGTGTCAGTGTCAAACTGGTGTGTGTGTCCTGTGAGTATGGTTACGTGTGTGCCAGTGTTAAACTGGTGTATGTGTCCTGTGAGTATGGTTACGTGTGTATCAGTGTCAAACTGGTGTGTGTGTCCTGTGAGTATTGTTACGTGTGTGCCAGTGTTAAACTGGTGTGTGTGTCCTGTGAGTTTGGTTACGTGTGTGCCAGTGTTAAACTTGTGTGTGTGTGTCCTGTGAGCATGGTTACGTGTGTGCCAGTGTTAAACTGGTGTGTGTGTCCTGTGAGCATGGTTACGTGTGTGCCAGTGTTAAACTGGTGTGTGAGTGTGTGTGTGTGTGTGCCAGTGTCAAACTGGTGTGTGTGTCCAGTGAGTCTGGTCACGTGTGTGCCAGTGTCAAACTGGTGTGTGTGTCCAATGAGTGTGGTCACGTGTGTGCCAGTGTCAAACTGGTGTGTGTGTGTCCAGTGAGTTTGGTCACGTGTGTGCCAGTGTCAAACTGGTGTGTGTGTGTGTGTCCAGTGAGTGTGGTCACGTGTGTGCCAGTGTCAAACTGGTGTGTGTGTCCAGTGAGTGTGGTCACGTGTGTACCAGTGTCAAACTGGTGTGTGTGTGTCCATTGAGTTTGGTCACGTGTGTGCCAGTGTCAAACTGGTGTGTTTGTGTCCAGTGAGCCTGGTCACGTGTGTGCCAGTGTCAAACTGGTGTGTGTGTGTGTGTGTGTGTGTGTGTGTGTGTGTGTGTGTGTGTGTGTGTGTGTGTGTGTGTGTGTGTGTGTGTGTGTGTGTGTGTGTGTCCAGTGAGACCGCTGTGTCGGTGTATGTTTGTCCTAGACCGGTCTGTGTGTATCAGTGCCGGAACTAGAGGCGTGTCCCAGACTAGACTGGTGTGCATGGGGCTGGGGAAGGCGGAGGGGGGGGGGGGGGGGGGGGGGTTGTCGCCGGGTGTTTGTGTCCCATGAGACCGGTACGTGTTTGTTCCAGTTACCGGTCAATGTCTCTCACGGGGAGGGGTGGCGGTGGGGGGGCTATGAATGTGTCTGTGTGAGTGCGTGCAATCTGCAGCCCCGAAAAAGAAAAGAAAAAAGTTAATGCAAAAGAGAGGCCATGAGATTGATATATCAATACTGCACAGCCGTCGCTCCCGGCGTCAGTAGGCTACCATCACTGGCGGATTTTGAGTCTGGCTGACTGACTGACACACAGCCTATTCTATCGGTAGGTTACCACTATTGCCAGCTGTTGAGATGGCTGACTGACTGACACAGCCTATTCCATCGGTAGGTTATCCCCACTGACGGCTGTTGAGATGGCTGACTGACAGCCTATTCCATCGGTTTGAGGTTACCACCATTGCCGGCTGTTGAGATGGTTGACTGACTGACACAGCCTATTCCATCGGTAGGTTACCCTACTATCACTGGCGGCTGTTCAAATGGCTGGCTGACAGCCTATTCCATCAGTAGGCTACCCTACCACCACTGGCGGCTGTTGAGATGGCTGCAAGACTGACACAGCCTATTTCATCAGCCGCAGACCCAGGACCGAGGGGCGGTGGAGAGTTTCCAGATCCTAGTACGCAGTTAATGCCCTGGTGTTCTATATATGCCAAGTGTCTTAAAATTGCCTTTGCTGAACAACGGGCCCCCCGAACCTCCTACAGCCTACAGTGGCTTCCTCTGCAGCAGTAATTTCACAACTTAGTTTATACTGGTTGAGCGTCGCCCTAATTGTAAACCCCGCAACATTCGTCACACAAAATAGCTCCAAAACACAAATATTGCCGCAGTAGGCCACAAGTTGTGACATTTGCTTATTACGAATGACCAGTTCATTCTTCACAGTAATTAAGATGGCAACAGAAAACCAGTTGTATGCTGCTGTTGTTGTTTCAAGTTACAGCGGTGTGTGCGTTTTGATCAGACAATTGTCTCAAGTTCAGTTCAGTTCAGTTCAGTTCAAGATGGTATCTATTCGCTCGGAAAAGCCCATATGCGCTCCACCCCGTCTCTCAGAAGTTTCCCCAACGTTGCCTTTGAAATGGTTCCAATGTTCGTCTGATTGACGATGGCCCTCCGGTGATTTACCCAAACTTCATTATGAGGTTTTATCAGTCAAATCATCTCTTTTGGGGGTTGTAACCGCCGACCACAACAGTGGCAAGATTCACGAGAGAGAAAAAAAGGCACACACTGTTCGTGCCAAGATTGTAGAAACCCCAGGCACCTGAGCTGCCGGCTACTCCAACCGGAACCACGCCAAAGGCGAAAGGGAAGTACAAGCTTCTCAACTTGAGGACGCACGTTAACCCGCCTCATAGACAGAATCAGTTGCAACACCAAACTGACAGCAAAGGCCGTCGACACGAGTTTGTTTTACGCACTGTTGAGCAGAGTGATTACGATCGATTCTTCGTATCAGTTTAACGCTCAGTCAACCATGAAGGTCACATTAGGGTGAGATTCTAGACGTAGGGAAACCAATCACAAGCGTCATCTACTGTTCACGTCGAGTCGGTTTTATGCTGCTTTATGGATGAAGAGGAATGATTTAAAAATGAAGTTGAATGAACCAGAAAGGCAGAAACATGGCGGTATGCGAAGCATGCGAGCCTTTATTCTGAGCTTTTTCTTTTTCTTTCTTACTGTCTTTTTCCTCCTCCTCCTCCTCTTCCTTCTTCTTCTTGTTCTTCTTCTTTTGGAGACAACTTTTGACGGCTCTGGGATTTCTGCAGAGGGGACCTTAATTTCTGGAGTTTAAATTCTGAATAAAATGAAGGGGACATATTCAATTTTTTTTAAAATCCTGTTTATTTTTTTTTTTTTTAATCTCTTCTACCTATCGACCAAAACACATTTTTAGTTAGGCTGTGCTTTTTGTTTTTGTTTGAATACTTTCTCGAGAAGAGTGTTATACAGCGCAAGAGAGAAATAATAATACTTAAATATTTCTAAAACGTGAACCTCCAGCACAAGAACATAGCTCGGCGCGCTATGCAATATTTAAATATAAAGTACATCCACGTTGAGGTACCTCAAGCGGAAACACTGAGACAATAACAGCAATTCAATGACAAGATTCAAGATTACTTTGTTATCTCATCGCCCTGATATAACCGCACTGGTTGACTGGGCGTAAAACACCAATTTACTTACTTACTGTTATCTCATCAGAAAAATTAAATACAAGAATCTCAATAGACAAGGCCTACATTATACATACGCAAGCGCACACACGAACGCATGCACACGCAACTGAATGTGTCCTGTCATTCATGGGAATTCCAGACAGAAGGAGCAGCATGGGAAACAGAGCAGTGCCCAAATGTTTTGCAGGTCCTAACATGCAAAATAAGTAGAGTTCTTGAGTCAGAAGAGGAGAGGACCTGTCTTGATGGAAAGTACACGTGAACAAGACGCAGCCTAAATGTAAAAAATACCACGGTCGCCTGACCTCATAAGTATGAAACAGGTGCTTGTGCTGCAGTGTGTCAGCTCATGACGGCTGTTGCCTGGTGTCTTGCCGAACCGCGTTCAACGTCTTCTTTATGACCTTGCTTTTCGCGTCGCACCAGCAGGCCACGCGTCGTGTTTCGAAGTTCACACGCACGTACGCACGCACGCGCGCACACACACACACACACACACAACAACAACAACAACAACAACAACAACACACAACAACACACACACACACACACACACACACACACACACACACACACACACACACACACACACCACACACACCACCACACACGCACACACACGCACGCAGCACACAACACGACACAACACACACGCCGCACACACACACACACACCCACACACACACACACACACACACACACCACACACACACACACACAACACACACACACACACACACACCACACACCACACACACGCACCACGCACCACACACACACACACACACACACACACACCAACCAACCCCACGCACGCCACGCACGCACACACACACACACAGCACACACACACGCGCGCCTAAAACGAATTAAGAACAGATGAGTTAAAGTGCCCATATATCGGCGGTCCGGGGATTTTAATCGCACTGTATATTATATATATATATGAGAGAGAAGAGAGAGAGAGAGAGAGAGGAGAGAGAGAGAGAGAGAGAGAGAGAGAGAGAGAGAGAGAGAGAGAATCGCGACTCTCTGTGTCAACAGAGCTCAGGAGCTGTCTCAGCAGGGAGATGGGGCTGGGCTCTCACATACTGAGTTGGGGACAGTCTTTGCTCCAGGTATCAACAACAGCTGATTCTCTGGGCACTGTCTTTTTGACTATGTTTTCCACAACTTAACTGCTAAAAGAGCAAGTTGCAAGGTACACAAGCTGCTTTGCATTGGCGAGGTACCCACCACAACCGATCCCCCCTCCTCCCGACCCCCGGCCTTTTCGCGGACGTCCGGATGTGGTCTCTGTGGACGTTACGCCCAACATTTATTCATTTCGTGTGTCGGTTGGCACTGAGCAGCGTGAATAACACTCGGACACGATCTGACGCTCGACTCGGTCCGCTGAAACCACTGAGATGAAATTCTCGGTGTGAAGTTTCCTGGGAACACGAGGGTGCTCATAATTATACCGTGCCTCTCGCTAATTAACACAACGACGCTAAAAAATTCTGAAGCCGCGAACGCATCGCTCTGTAAAGCGGCCTACATGGAGGGGGAAACAGACCTAAACTGAACCGCGGCCCCGTTTCTCACCAGAGTTGTGTGAACAGGAAAGTAGACGGCATGGTAACTTCCCTATCACCCCCCCCCCCCCCCCCCCCCCCCCCCCCCCCCCCCCCCCCTTCCCCCCCGTCCCTAACAAACCATACGGTTTCTGTGGACGCAAAGCATCATAGAATCAAACAGTTTCCTAGGTAGTTCCGTAAGCTGATTGTAGTGTAAATGTATTAAGATGTTCTCGGGCCATTTAATATACATAAGCCTCGATTTGAGTCATTGGTGAACTGACCAATGAGAAAGGACTTGGAGACTGAAACGGCTGCCTAACGAGAAACGGCAACAAACATCGCTTGAGTCCGATTCACCTGGTGTTCGACACCACTAATGACGGTTAGCACTCCGGACTCATTCGCGCTAGTGATCACTGAGGAGTTCCGGGGGTAAATCTCGGTGGAATATGATTCTGTTTTCTTCTCCTCCCCCCCCCCCCCCCCCCCCCCCCCCCCTTTTTTTTTTTTTTAAAGTTATTGAAAATATGCAACCTTTTATTCTTTCTTTTTTAAATTTCATCTGTATATATGTCTCTATGGTAACACGTACCAGCTCATGGAAAATAGTTTGAGCGGCGCTTCCCTTTCTGCAGAGGAGCTGGCCGAAAAGGGTCAGTATTTTCCATACTGAGTAACAGGAACTGCCGCTTCTGTGCATGTGTAATGTTGGACTCTTCTGCGAAAGAGGGTCGTATCCATAGTTTTCCTATTCAAAAGCTGGGGAGGGGTTGGGGGTGGCGGTGGGGGGGGGGGGGGGGGGGCTGGGGTTATGGGTCTGTTCAGAGAGGAGAGATCACTCTGAGCTGAAACCTGATACAAGATGTGCTGCGGGTTAAAAAACACAGAACAAAAAACAAAAACTAAAACTAAAACAAGAAACAGAACAAACAAACAAAACACACAGACACAGACACAGACACAGACACAGACACACACACACACACACACACACACACACACACACACACACACACACACACACACGCGCGCGCGCGGGGGGGGGGGGAGGGGGGGGTCAATGTTAGCGAAGGTATGAGGTAGCGGATAGCGGACAGCTCGCTGTCTACTCTATAATCATATCATTGAGTAATTACAGCTCCAGCCTTTCCGTCCGTGCACACGCGCCGGTGCGTTGGGCTCTTCAGTTGGACCCCCACGCTACGGTTTGACTGAGGAGGACGATGGTGATAATAAAGATAATAAACGATAATAGATAGGCTATAACGCATATAAAATACCTATCGACGATACTGAGCATGCCCGTCCCAGGCCGCTAGTCAAGACGCTGCATGTATGCATGACTCACAGATAACCTGTAGAATATGCACTTCTCTCTCTCTCTCTCTCTCTCTCTCTCTCTCTCTCTCTCTCCTCTCTCTCTCTCTCTCTCTCTCTCTCTCTCTCTCAGATTTGCCCTACACCTCTGATACTCTTTTAGCCTAGTAAGCCAATGTAGGGGCTATGTCAAACTGAGCTGGAAAAAACCCAAAACACTCCGTTCTGCAACATAATATGTAAGCTAGGCGACAGAATAATAACACGTGTGTAACAGTTGACACCGCGCCAGGCCACTCTGGATGTTTTATTCATTATCTGCACCAGATCATGTATTGGGCCTGTGCCGCCTGAAATGTGTTGGCGCAATCGAAACAACAGCCTGAGAGGCGCATGCGTGGCCCGTTTCCGTCACTTGATGACGCCATTTTATAGTTTAAGTAAGACGGTCTAGACAGTCTTTGATTTCTCTGATCTAGTGCAGTGTATGCACACATGCCGCTGTGTGCAACCTACACTATGCTCACAGCGTAAGCCTGCACATTCAGTTTCCGGCAAAGATTACTGATTATACTGGCACCAACCAAATAGGCTAACTTGATTGATTTTCAGCCACGCTGTTACGCCGGCCGGCCCCGGGATGAATGTCAAGTTCATCTGTACATCTACCGATTCAACTTAACACACATCTCTCTCTCTCTCTCTCTCTCTCTCTCTCTCTCTCTCTCTCTCTCTCTCTCTCCGTCTTTGTCGGCTGCCTCTCCCTCTCAGTCTCCCCCCTCCCTCTCCCTCAGTCACTGACTCAGCCGTCCCGGACCACTCTCTCTCTCCTTCCCGACCTCTCCTTTTCACCCTCTTCCTGCCCACCCAACCCCCACCCCCGAGTGTGTGACATGATGGTAAGCTATGTATGTCAGTCTCTTTGTGGCCCACACATACACGTCTGTTTAGAAAGGAACGTTTTCTTGAATAGGCCAAACAGCATCGTGTGCATACCAGTCTCAGCCCCTGCTTCAGCTTATGCTTGTATTGACACAGTAAATGTATTCTATGCAGCGCACACCGCCCGTGCAGAGTATTGAGTGTTGTCGTGTGGGTGTGGTAGTTACAGAACACTGAGCATTTAAGACACACTTCACGTAAACCACGTTTTGCTTTGTGCTGTCTTTCTGTTGCTGCTTTCTTTCTTTGTTACCAAATATGCATCAGTCAAGCACTTCGGAAAAATCAGCAACATAATGGGGCTATTTACGAGCTCCGACGCATCAGTTCTATTCGCCATCTTGACATTGCCGCAGCAAAGAGACTTGTCATTTCTCTTGTCCTTCCTCGCCGACTGCTGCAATTCTCTCTGAGTCGGCCTTCCTCTGTGCACGATGAAAAGACTCAAGCACGTCTAAAACTGTGCAGCAAGATTAATCCTGAGAGTACCCAGATATGAACACACAAGCACGCTACTCAAGCTACTTCACTGGCTTCCGATACCTGTCCGGATTCTTTACAAACGCAATTGTCTTGCTTTCTCTCCTCTTAGCTTTGACATTGAGTCCATCCTACCTCTCTGGTCTTTTGCATCTACACCGCTCATCTAGATCTCTCCGCTCTTCGGAAGATACCCTCATAATGAGTGTTCCAAAATTCAACTGCAAAACTAAAGGTGACCTCTCATTTCTCCTACTTTGCTGCTAAATCATGGACCTCTCTCCCTCCAGACATCAGACATGCGAAAACCCTAGATAAATTCAAATCCAAACTTAAGTCCTACCTCTTCACCGTCCACTTCACTTACAATCCTAACAATTTTCTGAGAATAGGCATCCTGTAGCTATTGATGCATGTGTGTGTGTGTGTGTGTGTGTGTGTGTGTGTGTGTGTGTGCGTGCGTGCGTGCGTGCGTGCGTGCGTGCGTGCGTGCGTGCGCGCGCGCGCGTGCGTGCGTGCGTGTGTGTGTGTGTGTTGTACTAGTATTGTTATTATGTATAATTGTATATTATTTTAAGGGCGTGTATGAGTGTTTTCCGTGTTTGTTTCATACTGTATTATAGTATTATAGTATTGCCTTATGTTGGGCGTTAGAACGTATATAGGTTTGCGGCATACAAATACTATTTTGATTGATTGATTTGATTTATTTTATCATTGTTGTAATGGAAATGACCGAGCAGATAAACTGGCGAGGTAAAGAAACAATCGGAGCACACGTGGCTTGCGTCTTGCCAGAACGGATCCGAAATGTTGAGGAGCTTGAGACACATGGCTACCTGCGGGCACTGACCAAACAAAAGCCAAGACAGTACATCGCATCATCGATCGCTTTCGGACCCGCAGCCTTTCGACCTGCAGTTTGAGTCCGAGCCACCCTACCATGCCGTGTCTGTGTCAAATAAAGTGTCAATGATGTAATAAATACGAATCATTATGTTCTTCATTTTCTGTTTTTCGCCGGCTTTTGAACTCATGGTCACCCACTCAAGTCAAGGAGGAGGTGGTGGCGAACATGATTCCAGTCAAACATTCATACATTAGCACAAATTATATGTGAACACGCGACTTGGTCGACACTTACATCTTGAATGTCATCAGTAGACAACAATTTACGGGCGAGGCCTCATTTCTGGACATGCTGCCGGACCGTTAACAGTAGATGAATGAATTGTTCAGAGGAGGCGGGAAGCGCCAGCAAAATGTCAGTCTTGAATCAGTGGGCCGAGGTCTTCTCAGTGGGTCATCTGGATTACAGTTAATTTGATATTCTGATTAATGCGTGGGCTGAGTAAAAGAAAAAGAAGAAGAAGAAGGGGGCGGGGTTGGGGGGGACAGAGCACTTTATGTTTAATCTAGGTCAGAGTAAAATGTCAAACGATGTTCATTTCTAAGGCAGCTATCTCGTTTTACAAACTACCTGCCACTTTATTTATAACTGCTTGCGCCGCAGCACGCACTGAAGCCCGGGATTTAAGACTGATCACGATTTGAATTACTATGTATAACTGTCATTTTGCAACTTTGGGAGGACATTTTGAACATCATTGACCTTTGATACTGCCGCAGTATCAGGTACACTTGTAAACAATACAGTGAGCCTGTCTGGATCTGACTGAGACAGTGAGCCTGTCTGGATCTGACTGAGACAGTGAGCCTGTCTAGATCTGAGACCATTCATTCCAACAGCAACTCATCTGCTGTCAAGATACAGCTGGAGACCGTCTTCTGGCTGCACTGATACAGGCCAGTACAGCCGCCGAAAGGGTCACCCGCTGAGGACGAATCACCCATTCAAAATTCTTTTACCCTTGTTCAAAACACAATTCTATAAATCACTAATCAATAGCTGGATCACGGCATTTCTGGACACAGTCAGCGGCAGCAAACGTAACCAAGTCAAAAACAGTCAATAACAAAAGCATCTGAATATTTACGCAATATACATGAACTGTGTTGATTCGGCGGAGGCGCGAAAAATCTTTCAATTTACAAGCATGTGTCTGATTCAGTCTGAGGCAGAACGAGGCCCAGAGTGCTCGTGCAGAATCAACACACAAGGGAGTTAATTAGTTACCGTAGGCGACTAAGGTCTTTGTCATTGCTGTGTTTGTGTGACGTCTTTCGAGCGCTGTGTGCCTGATTCACTGTTACAATAGACATTTCCCATGTCTTAGAGCCGATTATATTCCGCGGGCACTCAACACAGGAACCTGCATCAACCGGCTGTGTGACGAGCGGCAGGGCCAACAGACACCAAAAAAAATAATTAAAAAATGCGTTAGCCAAAACAGTTAACACAGTTAAAAAGTAGGGAGAGGGTCGGGGAAAATGAATGTGAATGAACCGAGAAAGTCAAAATTAAGACAAATGAGGAATTCCTGGCAATGTGCAAAACATGCATGGTTGTATTCTGACCTACGGGAGGTTTTAAAAAGAGAACCGTGATCAACTCTGGTTCTCAACAGAGACCTAAATTTCTGCGTCGCTGGTAGTACCCCACTGCGGGTTTTATGCAGAGAAACAGTTTCCATTTGAGTGATCGACAAGAAGAAAAGGCAGAAGAGAAGGCGTGGCCGAGTGGCGAAGAGTGACACTGGATCCAATGATTGTGGATTCAAGTCCTGGTTCGGGTGGTAACTTTTTCAGCCCTGCCTCTTCTTAAACTGGACACACGCGTTTCTCCGCTCACGCACACAGTTGAAAGTTTTCACGGCTTCACCAATTGATCCCTGTGTGTCAAATAAAATATAAAATAAAACACACACGCACGCGCCCACACACACACACACACACACACACACACACACACACACACACACACACACACACACACACACACACACACACACACACACACACACATACACACACACGCGCGCGCGCACGTTTGGTTCAAAGTTTAGCACGCTCACTTACCACTGCCTACCTCGCCCTGATATAACCGTAATGGTTGACTGGACGTAAAACACCAAGTTACTTACTTACCACTGCCTACGAGTTTCATGGTCAACAGAGATGCAGTTCTCGCGAGCTTTCATTGTTTCTGTTGTGGCACGGTAGTCTCCACTCCAAAATCCACGAGATATGACTGTTGTCGTATTGACAAGGACAACACCATCGGTTTCAACTCTGGAAATGCTAGCCCTCTTCCGTTTGGCTAATGCCAGCAACACAGATCGGCATCAAATATCTCGGAAATAATTATTTTGCTAAACGCCGCATACAGTGCTTGCCGCGAAATATTTCTAACACGTGTGCGGAGCTTATTAGTCGAGGGTGGGTGTGCTCCGCGTCTAATCTGTGTGCAAGCTCCAAGTAAGGACTTCCGGCCTACCCATCGGTTCTCAGTCGTCACGAAATGATAAATGATTACTGACGCCGCCACGGCCTTGAACACTGACTGACATTGTGACTGATTTCCCCTGGGCCAAGCATTCCGACTGGGACGATACCGCATAGAAATCACAAATATATATATACGCTGTCTTTCGGACAGAAACTTTTCCGGTGGTTCAGTCTCACTATGAGTTTATAACCATCATGCTTGGACGTTAAAAATCAGTTATCTATCTATCTTTTCCGCTGGTGTTTCCGCTATCTATCTTTTCCGCTCTACCTCGGAGTTTATTTGTAGCGTAGACACTGCAAATACCACTTTCCTTCTACGGAAAACTTGGAAGTTTACTCTGGTTCAAGTAGATTGGCATATTTTGGATGCCACTTCCGCTCGGTTTGGAAGAAAGCGTAGGACATGCGTGTGCTGTTTAAGATTGATAAACCCCGGCCTGCCAGTGGTCGATGAAGAGCAAGATTCACTGAGTAACTGGACTCGCCGGAAGCTAAACAAACGCAGAAGTGGGGAGTTTTGCTGTGCACAAAGTACTTTCTCAACGACATTACAATCAACAGAAATCAATACAGAAATCCTATATATAAAAACTGACAAGACATCTAGTCAATGAGGGGATACACTGATGAAATGGATTCAGGAAGCGCGAGTGGGGGGGGGAGGAGGGGAGGGGGGAGCCTGACAGACAGAGACAAAGACACAGAAAGACGGGTTTATAACGCTGTCCAGTCAACCTCGTAAGTCGTACTAGGGCGAAGACAGAGGGAGAGAGAGTCGTTGGTTAAGAGCACAGAATCAAAACAGAGTCAAAACACACACTCTCTCTCTCTCTCTCTCTCTCTCTCTCTCATCACTCCACACCACACACACAACACACACACACACACACACACACACACACACACACACACACACACACACACACACACACACACACACACACACACAACACAAACACACACACACACACACACCACACACCACCACACACACACACACACACACACACACACACAACACCACACACACACACAACACCCCACACACACACACAACACACACACACACCACACCCCACCACACACACACACACACACAACACACACAAAACACACACACACCACACACACACACACACACCACACACACAACACACACACACACACACACACACACACACCCCACACACACCACACACACAACACACACACACACACACACCCAAAACACACACACACACCACACCCCACACACACACACACACACACCACACACAACACACACACACACACACACACACACAACCACACACACACACACACACACACACACACAACACACACACACACACACACAACACACACACACACACACACACACACCACACACACACACACACACACACACACAACACACAACACACACACACACACACACACACACACACACCACACACGCACACACAGTAGAATAGATTGTAGTTCTGATGATTTGAAGGACTATGAGTCAACCTCGTAGGTCGTAGGAGAAACGGAGATGGAGTAATTTAGCGTGTATAACGCGGTACATTCTCAAAGGTCTATCATGGCACAGAGAGAGCAAATCATTTATTATTGTTTGTCACATCGCGGTCCAGTCAGCTTCGTAGCAGGTCATATGAGCAAAGATTGTACAGCTAAAGTAGCTATATAACCTTTTGGTAACTTAGCAAAGAGACGGGGGCTGGGGACTGTGTTTTTGTGTGTGTGTTGGGGGGGGGGGGGGGGGGGGGGGGGTCGAGAGTAACTGGTTCATAACGCGACCCAGTCAGTGTCGTAGTTGTCTTATCAGGGCAAAGAGAGGGAGAGCGAGAGAGACTACAGGCAGGTGGGGGGGGGGGGGGGGGGGGGGGAGGGGGGGGGGGGGGGAGAGACTGAGAAGCGGGGAGAAGAGTTGTTGTTGCCACCGCTGCCGCCGTTGTTGTGTTCGCTCGGCCTAGACGGCACAAACAGACCCTGCCGTACGGCGCTACGATGATTCACTGTAGCTGCCGCGTCACTGCACTGTACACACGGACTTGCATTTTTACGTACAGTATGTGATGCAGACAACTTTACTGGGTGTAGACTATAACTGATTTTCTTTAGAATGGCGCCACTGCGCATTACTATCAGCCGCAAGCAGTGTGGTATTGCTTCACCACCACCACCACCACCACCACCCACCCCATTTCCCCCGCTCCACCCACCCAAACAAACAAACAACTGGAACAAAGACAAGAGCAGACAGCCAGCAGCAACAAACTCAACTGTAGCAGTCTATAAATGTACCCTGCCGCGTTAGTGCAGGCAAACTATAACATGCGTAGTACAGTGATTTATTGAGAACGTCATGCTAATCTGCGTCTCCAAGCAAGCATCCATGCGGTGCAACATGATTCCCGTAGACGCTGAATGATCTAGTCATCTTTAATCTTCGCCACACACAACGTGTCGCCGAGTCGACTTTTACAGCCCCTGCCGCAAACTGTGACGCACAGATGAGTGACGGTTTTACCTGATGGTGCAAACTGGCAAGTTTCGATTGTTGGTTCCGCGGCTTGCTGCGGACGAGCGATGAGCATCGCTCATCTCGTCGAAATACAAAAATACACCTCATAGTGTATACTGATGGTTCAGTCACCAAAGACCAGTCAGGGTGGGGCTTCACTGTCAATCAAGGTGCGACTACCATCCATGAAGACAGTGCAGCCTATACGGTCTCAACCTCCAGCTTTACAATGGCAGTCATCCATGCCCTCCGCTGGATTGCCTCAAGAGGTGACAGTCGGACCACACATGCCATCATCCTCACAGATTCAATGAGCTTGCTACAAAAAAATGAAAAGTGGAATGGGAAGCCCAGACTGGAAAGTGCCAATGGTCGACATCCACCTTTGGAAACTGTGGGTGTGCTGCACTGGACATGCCGGAGTGAAGGGAAATGACCGAGCAGACAGACTGGCGGGCAAAGTAACCCTCACAAGTGGCTTGCTTCTCGGAAGATCTGAAGTGTTGAGGAGCTTGAGACACTACCTGCGGGTACAAAGCCAAGGACATCACACCATCGATCGCCTAGAGAAGACAGGCGTGGAAAGGTGAAGCGCTAGACGATCTTCCTTGAAAGGACGAGAGAGGGCCATCGTCAGTCAGATGAACATTGGAACTGTTTCAAAGGTGACATTGTGGAAACTTCTGTTAGACGGGGTGGAGTGCTTATGGGCTTTTCCGAGCACATAGATACCATCTTGAACTGAACTGCACTGAAATACAGACTGGGACACCGAGACACTGGGGCACTGAAAGTGTGGACCTGGAACACCGAGACACTGGGACACTGATAGTGTGGACCCGGGACACCGAGACACAGGGACTTTGAAAGACTGAACCCTGGACACCATGTCACTGGGACACTGAAAGTGTGGTCCCAGGACACTGGGACACTGGAAGTCTGGGCCCTGGACACCATGTC
>JABMCL010001551.1:527500-530000 GCA_018857735.1 Alviniconcha marisindica | reverse complement strand
TTAACTAGTCATTAGATGTGTTTCGCTAAGATATGTGACCTTCCCGGATGACTTGTCGTAAATGTCATGAATCAACGACTGAGTCCCTCTGAAGCGGCGTCTTTCCTCTTAATCTTCATTTCCGGCTCTCTGTGAAGGTCAGCGGCGGGGCATCGGCGAACAGCCACGCCTTCACACGCACGGAAAGTGGTTAGGCGGAGGGGTGGGTGCGTGGGGGGGGGGGGGGGGGGGGGGGGTAGGGTGGATCCTAAGCTGAGCATCCCGTGGGGAAAGGAAGCCGGAGAGGGGCGGGGGAGCGAGGGCGAGAGGGGGAGGCGGGGACGGAGAGCAGTAGTTTTTAACGTCTGCCAATCGCACAGGATCACATCAAGACAATTAATGAGGGTGTGTGTGTGTGTGTGGGGGGGGGGGGGGGGGCGGGGGGGGGGGGGAAGCAGACAGTAGCATACACGACAGCGTAACTGCAAAGTTGGCACATCAAAGGGCATCCTCCCGAGGCCTTTCCGATGTTAGGACGTTGGCGGTTGTTGTCACTGCCTATTTAATTGCGTGTGAAGCACAATGGACGGAAACGCGCCATCATTACGGCCTGAATACTTTGCAGAACGAATCGGCAGAACAAAGCGGTGCCGACTTTGGTCATGAACGAAATAATAACTAGTTATGGATGCAACTCCCCCCACCCACCACTCACCCAACCCCCTTCTCGCGGTCTACTAATACGGCTGTAAAAACAAATCCATGGCGAAGCCAGAAAAACCACCACCACCACCACAAAACACAACAACAACAACAACAACTGAAAAACACGGAACAATTATGTACGAGAACAACACATAAGAAAACAACAACAAACAGAATCAAACGGCCTTAGGTACGCCTTTCTAAACTACTGGTTTTAACTTAAGTAATATTTTGTAATACATATACCTACGGCAGTGTGTGAACTATCCAGGGGAGGGGGTGCGTGCGTGCGTGCGCGTGCATGCGTGCGTGCGTACGTGTGTGCGCGCGTGTGTGTGTGTGTGTGTGTGTGTGTGTGTGTGTGTGTGTGTGCGCGCGCGCTGTTTTATTGATAGCTCTGGGCCAAGTCTCTGCATGTAGTCACCTTACTATTTCTGCCTCAGCGGTACATCAACGCGGGAGTCTAACACCAGAAACCAGCTACGCGGGAGACAGAAACCAGCTACCTAGGCAGCTGATAGGCTGTTACATCTACGAGCCTTCTCAGTCAAACTCAGTGGCAACGCTGACGGACTCAGACGGATTCTCCACAACAATGAACACACAGCACAAGATATTGTAACGCCGGGCCTAGTCTATCATGAAGCTGGTTGAAGTGTTGCTTTACGTCCACAGAAACCGTAGGTTTATTAGGGACGGGAGCCCAGGACGTCCACCTCGACTTTCACACAGCTCCTGAGCTCTGTAGTCTATAGACCATTTTGCTTTACGTCCACAGAAGCGATGATGCTTATTAGGGACGGGGACAGGGGGGGAAGGGGACGAAAGAGTAAAGGCTCGACCGCGGATACCGCCCGAAAAAGACCGGAGAGACCGTGGACCGCCGCCAGAACAACGGAAGTGCTGTCCCCTCGCCATTGCCCAGCGACTTGTGCACTGCGCAATTGCCGCTGTTTCAACTGCCGTGCTTGGGCAGAGTCACAAAGACAATGTCCGTTGCACTGCTGTTGAGGAGCAACCTGAAGCGAAAGAAGTCCAACTTTCGCTGCCCAGCTCCACCTCCCTGCTCATGATCTCTTCTGGGCTGAGGGTCCAGCTCCACTGACCTCCCTGCTCTTGATCTCACCTGGAACCCTGTCTGTAGTCTATCAGTCCCGCGGCTGGGTTATATCCGTCAAGACCGCCTGCAGGCTGCTGCGTTTCAGTGCCGCACAGACACTCTTCGTATCAATGACGTCACAGCGGGACTGACTGAGTCAAAATGGCGTCAATGAGTCGAGTCCGCGTTCAGCTTGACTCAAACTCAAACTAGACCATAAATCGCGACACGGAAAGGAGAGAGAGAGAGAGAGAGAGAGAGAGAGAGAGAGAGAGAGAGAGAGAGAGAGAGAGAAGAGAGAAGAAGAAGAAGAAGAAGAAGAAGAAGAAGAAGAAGAAGAAGAAGAAGAAAGAAAGAAAGAAAGAAAGAAAGAAAGAAAGAAATGTGAGTGTATTCACTGTTTCATTCCTATCGATGGGACCGGTGATATGTCGTCGGTCCCCGTCCCCTTTAAACACATCGGCAAAATCGTCGTACTCCGCGATGGGTTGGCGGAGATGCTCAATCAAAACAAAAACAGACTTACAGAAGTTTCTTAGTGATTTAACTGGCTTTTGGTTGTGCTTATCATTCATGTGTCAGCACTGATCTACAAACACTGACAGGCCACAGCGTCATTTTCTTTTGTCAATTCCAGCTTGGACTGTGCATCTGTGACTCAGCTCGGGGGCCGCAGAGCATAGCGTTATATAAAAGCAGACGGCAATAGTAAATAAA